>PVLD010005162.1:13747-115734 GCA_004027595.1 Dinomys branickii | reverse complement strand
GGAGGGGAGAGGAGAGGAGGACACAACTAGCCAAAACCAAAATGAAAGCCATTCCAAAATCCTGTCTTCCACTGGGGAAAAAATCTGCATCATATACATAGGACACTTAAAATTTAGAAAATATAGCTTTTTGGGGGAATGAAGAGATTGGAAAATGAATCTAAGGAAGCTGTAGCTAAATGGAACACGCATTTGCCTCTGAGTCCCCTTGACCTTAAATGTCTTAGAGCCCAGAACTGGCCATATTGATCTTTATATTCCAGTAAATAACATGGTACCTAGCATTCAATATTTGCTGCATTGAACAGAGTCCCCTAGAAGAAAATGAAAACAGAAAAAATGACCGCATCATGAGCACAGCAGTTCCCCTTGTCTATAAAAAGGGAGTATTCAAGTCTTCCCGCAGAGTCAGATTTTTCTCTAGCGCTGAATATTATAAGAGACTGTGGAAAAAAAGGGACTATGTGGAGAAATCTTTATTTGGGTGACATTTGGTAACATAATGGACAATGGTCTCATCTAAGACTATGCAAAAGATTCAGAAGTGCCCTTCAACTGCCTGTTTCTTATATTAGCTCTGTAAAAGCCAACACAACACTACTTCAAAACTCCAGGATGGCATTTCCATGGAGAGATGAACCAATCTAGCAGAGCAGGCTGCTTTCTGACCAGATGCAGGAATAGCAATGAGAAAACCTGGACCTATGGCTCTGAGCCATGGGCAGGAGGCTGGAAGGCAGGAAGGTATGCCAGAATCACCTGGGAGAATTTTTTAAGATATAAATCCTCTCTCTACGATGATTCTGATGTTGTCTGGATCCCTGAGAGCAGAGGTAGGGCAGCGTGAGCAGATTACAGGCATATGTACGCAGAAAAATACAGCTCCCATTTCCCCCCTTACATTCCCCCCACACTCTCTGGAGTACCAGTCACCTTGGGTCATGCACTCGTATTTGATGTATCTTAAGATCTGTATGTAGTTTATGTATGCATTATGTATATGCCATTGAGTTCCAGAAAGGATGGCAGATGGCTTACACATATTCCTAAAATACAAAAAGAGAGAAAAAAAAGGAGGATTAAAAAAATAGAAAGAAAATGCCAACCAGGAAAATAATGTTGGAAATTCAAATACTAGTAATCGTAAGTGCACTTTCGCAAAGTTCAGCCAGCTTCAGTTCAAGACAGACTGTGTTCACTGGGAGGAGCTACAAAGATGGAATGCCATGCTAGACTGGGATGGCTGCTGGAGAAGCTGGCCGGTCCTTACAAGGCACAGGCCCTGACTTTAGTGCTCACCAGAGAGAAGAGAGTGGCCAGCAAGGGTACCATTTTGTAAAATTGGACTTGTCACTGGGTCCGCGTGAGAGAAGATTTGGAAATTAGGGAATTAGCAGGCAAAGTGAAGGACTGTTGTCAGGACTTACTGCTGCCTTCCTACCCAGAGTGAGGACCAGGTTGAGGCACCTGGAATTCAGCATTTTACACTCACATTCTAACCTGACCTGTGGCTGAACTGTAGATTATACATCTAGGTCATCCTAATGATGATTCTTTTATGAATTAATTTATTTTTCATAAGAACATATTTTTGGTCTATAATGAACACATCCATCATGGGGAATTGGTACTATATATATTGAACCTTAGTCCTTTTTATTTCCTCTCCCTGTTCCTTCCTCTAAATTCTATTCGATTAATGCTATCTTCCTGCTTATATCAAACTCTTGTACTTGGAAAGGGACCATGCATTTACATTAGATCTCAGGATAGGCATATGGGTAAAACATTGGCATACAGGTAAAGTAGTTTTACAGGGGAAGGGCAAACCAATTGATTTCACCTCAGGATTATAAAAAAAAAATATAGCTCAGATAACTGATGACTTTTAAAGTACCAATTGCTTTAAATTCATTACAGGTTGCACATCCCTAATCCAAAAACTCAAAATGCTCCAAAACCTCATATTTTTTGAGTGTCATGGTGCTCAGAATTTCAGATTTTTCAGATTACTGATGCGTAACCAGTAAAGTCTATGCAAATTTTCTAAAGTCCAGAAAACTTTAAAATCTGAAACTCTTCTGGTTCCAAGTGTTTTGAATCATGGATTCTCAACTTTTATCTCATTTAAGTATTTCAACCACTGCCTTGAGAGGGCTTTCATCAGCAGCCAACATGGCACAGGTGAGGAAATAGACCCTCAGAGAATAGTTCAACTCCTAAGTGTTGAGGTAGGATTCAGACATAACATTCAGACCAGTCAGCAAGGTCATAAAAGAGGGGTGAAGGTTGATGTATAGTCTATAATTCATGCGACTCAAATTTTAAAAATCAATTTTCAGCTATTTCCTGAAGCCCAGTGGACTCAGATTTTTTGGACCAGTGAGAAAGCAGACCACCCTGGAAAAAATGTTTCTTCAGTTCCCCTCTTAAATACCATTCTGAATCTTCAGTTATGCCAAAGTAAAATTTTCTGCTAACAATTTAGTACTGTAGTCATCCGAGTTAGTCTTGGCCAATGGTGAAAGGTTTGGAAGGAAGAGATGAGGTGTGATGTTTAAAGCGATCAAGAGTCCAGCCTTCTAGCCCAGAAGTTTAAGTGTTGTTTTTAAACCCATGCCACCTTTAATGAAACTTTCCATCAGTTAGCCTACAAATAACTGATGTGCAAAAGTTTGTTTCCTTTGACAATTTCCTCTCAGCCAACATTTTTTTTTTGTTTTACATTTTCTAAGTAGAACTACAAAAATGTGTCTGTTTCCCAATGACAGATTTTGTTGAAGATTTAATAGGAATTTTCAAACCTCTCCTTCCCTACCTCCCTTGGCAAGACCCCACCTTCCCACTACTTTTGAGGATCTTTGCATAACATGCTTCTACCGGAAGCATAATTTCTCCACAGTGTTGACCAGCCTTCAAAAGTCATGTGAAAGAATCAGAAAACTCCCAGTTTTCACCTCAACCTTGTGTTCTAATACCCTCACATGTATCACTAGATTAGCAAAATCACATAATCTGAAGAAGTTTGGATAAATCATTCCTTTTAATACCTTTAAAATTATATTTCTAAATATTTTGTTTGTGTTAATTTCTCTACACTTGGTGAACAAAATTATGACAGATGTTCCACATGCTTACATAGTTTTATTTGACACCTGGGCCACAAATATGTGGCCAGCTGTAACCTCTGAGGATTCTAATGCAAATGTGCAGTGTGTGCACACACAGAAGCCTGAGCTAACACAGGCAGCTGAGAATATTTTTGCAAAGGTCCCTCATTTATAATTAAATGGCACAGAATAATATTTCTTACAGTTTTTCAACTTTGGGGATTTTAAACAACAGGTCTATAGTTCCTTGCAGGTTTAATTAGTAACTTCCTAAGTAGCTGAAGCTGTTCTCTGTATGCATAGCTAGATGAAGAGAAACTTGCCGTTTGATTATCCCCACAGCCTTGAGGCCAGAGCAGCCTCCACAGTGGGACTTTTAAGAAAGGTTGTTTTCTAATGATGGAGAGAGGGATTAATTAATGACAGGTATAAACTTTGGAGCCAGGAGATTTTGTTGTTTATAACATCTAATTTGTTTGTTATATCATTTAATTTGAAACAATGTAAGACCACAAAAAGTTGCAAAGACAATTCCAAGATTTCCCCTACACCCTTCTGAGTTCTCCCATGGTGATATATTCCTAAGCATAGTACATAGAGGAGATACGCTTTAATAGCAAACACTGACCACATTCACAATGTGCCAGAAACTGTTCCAAGGGCTGTATAGAATTAATTTCTTTTACCCTCACGGCAAACCTCTGTGATAAGTATGGGAGCCCCCATTTTATTAACAGTTGAGGGAACCAAGACATGTAGAGGTTGAACTGCCCTTTGCCAGAATTAAACCCAGCCCAGTCCATCTGGCTCAAGATCCCACGCATAGATGCATAATCCTATCCTGAATTTTTTTGTATGTGCCAAGTTACTACTACTATACCCTGTTTGTAAAAATTAAGTTGCTTTAAAAACATTTTAATTAAGAAAAACAACACCTATACAAGGTAACAGTACAACAGTAAAGTCAGTGAATGCTATGAATCACTCACTAGTTAGCAGAGTTTTCATGAAGGTTTACATAGGAATATACATGGATATGCTTTGGTACTCCAGGTGCAATACCAGTGATCCTCACTGAGATTGCAGATCCTTCATATGGCTACAGGTATGAAAGGTATAATTTGCAAATGGTATGAAGGATATAATTTGCTGATCCTATAAGATTTAGAATCTACAGGGAGAAATTAACAAACTAAAAGCAAAAAACAATGCTCCAAATATTTAAGAAGAAAGGATAAACAGAGATTTATTCTCTAATTAGCTCTAATGATGAGAATAAATCCCAGCTACTTAGTACATGCATACTACACACTAAGTTCTTTAGAATCTTTCCCATACTCATAGCTCCAGTAAAGCAGTACCCATTCACTGAGGAGGAAGATGGCATTTGGGTTGCTCTCCCTATCTAGAGAAAGGAAAAGGAATAGAATCCATAATCCCAATTCTGTCATCTGCTCCCCTCAGTACTAACAAACAAGAATGAGCTGACAATGCAGGGATAAGCTAATTAAGGGGAAAATTACCTGCCTTCCTAACTAGGAGGTGTGTCTTAATCATCACTTGAAGCATCTATAGAACATGTCATGATGGAAGCATGGAAGGATGGAAGCAATGATCAGGAAGTTCATTAAATCTTACTGATTTCCTATCCTAGCTTTCTCCACCATTTTCTGTCTACTCGTGCTTTAGTATTTGAATTAGTACAAACTTATTTTAGACCAAATTTACTGACAAGAGTTCATTGGGCCAATAATCTTATATTCCATGCTTAGTTCAAGGCCATCCTTAGTTCAAGGATGTGGGAATAGCCCTTACTTTTGCTTGTTTGGCTAACAAAAATAGATATTCAGAGATAATTTATAGTAAATAAAATTGATATGCCATTGGTATACTGTAGAGGGAAAATATTTAGCATTAGGAAAGATTGGAATGTTAAAATGCATTGATAATGTAAAATTTGTTCATCCATTCTAGAAGGATCCAAAAGACACACCCTTCACCAAGACTATGATAAATATATGTGATAAGATCAAAGTGCAAGGGTGCTCCTCTGGCATCCTTGAAGAGTTCTGTGTTTGCTCTTCTCCATAGATTTGCTATTACACCATGGTTTGTGATCAAATTATTATTCCTGAATGCAGTGGGAATGACAGGATTCTGTGATGATAAGGCCAAGTGAAATCAGAAGCAGAGGAGTAATAAAAACTAATCTGATTCATAGAGATCTTTAGCAGTGACTGGTGAGTCACACTGTCTCTAAAACTTAAATAGATAAGTAGTCTTTTAAAGATTTCTTTATCTATATAAGTGGAAATCTGTAAGCCAAGTGACTAGAAGTCTAGTTTAAGTCACCAAATGAGACAGTCACAGTCTGTTGATGAACTCCCAGACTGGAGCTGACTCACCAACCTCATGCTGGTGTTTCAAAAAGGGTCCTGTTATATTGTTTAAAATGTACCATTTGTGTATGTCTCCCAGTCTTTCCCAAAGGACCTGTGGACATTCACTAGGATGACTGTGCATCAGAGAAGCAGTAACAGTCAAACTTTTCTGGTATTATGGCACAAGGCTAGGACTATTTCTGAATACCAATAATATCCCTGTAATCTACTGTCAGAGTCAGTACTTATGGAGGTCAAATGACTCATGAGTTTTGGATTAGCTCTGTGTGAAGCTGGACCCAGTAGGGCCTGAATCATTCTGGGGTCATACCCTGAGCTCCAGAGTGCATAATTAGCATAGACATACTGAGCAGAACCCCACATTATTTCCCCAGCCTGTTAAGCACAAGCTGCTATCACAGGAAGCCACTAGTACTGTCTCTACTTAAACACAGCACCGTATTTCTGGGGAGATGACAAACTCACTGTCACCACTAAGAACCTGAAAGATGCAGGGATGTTGATTTCTACCCCATCCTCCTCCAGCTAGCCAATAGTAGTTGGGCTGTGTGTAACACAGGTGGAGCTTAGAGATGATAGTAATTATCTTAAATTTAATCAGGTGGTGACTTTGACCGCAGTTTCTCTTGCAGATGTAGCTTTGTTGTTGGAGAAAATCAACACGTACCTGGTCACTCGGCATGTGGCCTTTTTTCCATTCCTTTTAATAAAACCATCGCAACTGGGCATGGTGGCACACACCTCTTATTCCAGCACTCAGGAGGCTGTGGCAGGAGGATTGCTATAAGTTTAAGGCCAGCCTAGACTACATAGCAAGACCCTATCTCAAAAACAAACAAACAAAGAGATGTGTCATGTAATATATGGGACATGATATATCATTAAGACCATCAGAAGCCGTTTCTTTTAGAAGGCAAGGACAGCAATACACCTTCACCGTTCTACCTCGGGGCAGTGTAAACTCTCCAGATCTATGCCATAATCTAATCCACAAAAATATGATCACATCTTCACCCCACAGGACCAAGTGTTAGCCTATGAGAGTTATGACAGCCTGCTGATTGGACTGTGTGAGGAATTACTTTGGGCGCATTAAGAAAATATTTGCATTAGGGTAATGGAAATAAAACCCCAAAATCTTAATGCAATTTCATGTTCCAGGGCAGTCTCTTTCAGTGTTCAGCATAAGCTGCTGTAGCAGGCCACTCAACCACTAGGAAAAGGCACAAAAAACAGTACACCTCTTTGGAATTGGTCATTTTGAGGCAACATATACACATTTACCAAAGGGCCCCCAAAGCAGCCAGGTTTTATGGGTCCCAGAACGAGAGCAGACTTTAAACAGGTTCAGACTTCCATGCAAGCTGCTCTAGCCCTGGACAATATGACCAACGCGTCTAACCACGCGTAACACGACATGGCTGATAGCGGTGAGAGACGGAGCCTTGTCTTTTTTGTCTTTTTTTTGTCTTTTTTTTTTTTTTTTGCGGTACTGGGGATCGAACTCAGGACCCTGCGCTTGCTAGGCAAGCGCTTATTCCACTGAGCTATATCCCCAGCCCGAGAGACGGAGCCTTGTGAGTTAAAAGGAAGACTCGGCACAACGGTGCGGCCCTCTGCAAATAACTACTCTCACTGTGAGAAGCAACAGCCTTTGGCTTGTTACGAGCCTTGGTAGAGAAAAACTACTAGGGGACACAAAGACATTATATGATTAGAATTACCCAGGATGAACTAAGGCTAGCCTCACTCATCCAATCATAAAATTCAGCATTCACAGCAGCGCCTGATAATCAAATGGAAGTGGTATATGTGAGGTCAGCCTTAAGCGGGTCCTGAGAACTCAAGTTGCATGAGGAAGTGCCCTAGATCCTCTTGCTTTCTATTTGTACTACAGTGGCTTCTCTTTTTCACCCTGTATCTGTGGCTTCATAGAGAGTTTCCTAAAATTCATTGCTTGAGCAAGGGAAAGAAAAACCTTTCAACATGGTTTACAGGTGGCTTTGCATGTGAAAATGGGTGGTTCCAGCGCTACATCCACACACTGGAACGGCCCAGAAGGACAGGGACAGAGGGAAATGCTCCTAATGGGTAGAACCTGGAGTATGGTGGCTGATAGTTTATTTTGCTAGGTGTCCAGAACTATGGGTCTAAACTGCTTCATGGACTGTACTTAATGTTTTCCGTGAAGAATCTGGTATTAAGAAGGAGCAAGATTGAAAAATTAATGGCAAAATGTCTAAGGGAAGGTTACATGGATAAGGCTGCCTGAATAGAACTGAGATGTGAAGCTACTGGTACCTCATGCACCATGCCTAATAAAGGATGACCTCACCAGTGGAGAGAATTAAAAATCATGTTGAGCCGGGCATGGCGGTGCACACCTGTAATCCCAGCACTTGGGAGGCTGAGGCAGGAAGACTGTCGCAAGTTCACGGCCAGCCTGGGCTACAAAGTGAGCTCAAGGCCAGCCTGAACTGCATAGCAAGACCCTGTCTCAAAAAGACAAAAAAAAAAAAAAATCATGTTAATAGGATGACCTATTGTATGGGTACTAGTTAGCCTCTTTTCCTAGCAACTTTGGCCAATGACCAGAAGACTTAAAAACAAAGGAACTTGTGGCTGGGGATCATGGATGTCTATTTACTAAGACCAGCAGGTCTCAATGACTCATGATCAAACAATCTGCCTACAGAAAAGGCCAGTACTGAGCCGTGGGTATGGTGCCCTTCCTCAGGACAACTGTATACCAAGTTAATTACCTAGTATGACCTCTGTTATGGAAGACAGAATATTTTGTCCTTTGCTACTTACTCTGTATATAGATTTGCCTTCCCTGCCAGCAAAGCTTCTCCGAAAACTAGCAAGTGTGGACTTACAGAATGCCTTATCCCCTTCTTCCATGGTATTCCAAACAGCCTGACTTTTGTCCAAAGAACTCACTTCATAGAAAATAAGGGATGACAATGTGCCTATGTTTGTGGAATTCATGGGACTGACTGGCCATATGGTGCTCCTCAGCATTCTGAAGCATCTTGGCAGGATGATGGGATGATCATTGAATTCTCCCTCAGAGCATGAAGAAAATGGCGTAACACCGGAGGGGTGGCTCACATCCTCCAGGACACTGTGCTCTCCATAGCATCCAATATCACATAGCTAGGGGTCACAGGTTTGGAAATCAAGTGCTAAAGATGAAAACAGCACCATTCACTATTCCACCCACTGATCCACTAGAAAACTTTTTCTTTCTACCCCAACTTTAGGTTCTGCTGGCCCAGTGGTGTTAGTTCCAAAGGGTGAAATGTTTCCATTTGCAGCCCAGCAATGATTCCATTGAATAGGAAGTTGAGTATTTGATCTTGCCTCTTTGGACTCCTTGTGAAGTGAATCAAGAGGCCAGCGGTGGGGTGGTTAGCACGCAGGCTGTGATCATCAATCCTGCCTAGTAGGGGAAGCTAAGGTGCTGCCACACAAGAGTGGTGAGGAGGACTGTCTGGAATAAGATTTTCTGGGGCATCTGTTAGGTTTCCAGGCTCTAAGATTAAATTGAACAGTTCAGCTGAGTCAGGACTCCTAATGGGCCAAATCCTTCAGGAGTGAAGGAGGTCTGGGCCACCTACTAGACAAGTTATTATGGTCAGCTGAGTTACTTGTTGAAAGCTAAAGGACTATGGATCAGACAATGAAGATAATTATAAAAACCAGCTACAACCTTGTGATCCATTGCATCAAGCCCTATGATAGTGATGAATGTTTATTCTGTATTTTGATATGAGTGTTTATGTCACTTTCTTCCCTTTATGATCTTACAGAAAATGTATTCCTGAATATAACTGTACAGCTCAGTGTTAAGTTAGAGGAGATAAGAGGGGAGTATCAATTTCTGAGGAGAAGAATGAGTAGCACCCAAAGGCAAAAATATAAAAGTGAAGACTACGTAACTTCTTTAGTAGAAAAAGAGTGTCTCAGTACACCAGATAGTTGTATCATGTGAAGTGGAAGAAGGATTTTGTCACTTTTTGGAGGTTAAATTTGGTTTCAGGAGATATGGGTGAGTGAGAAGGGCTCAACTGGGAGCTCTGTAATATGTCACCTTGCTCAGTGGCTGGGGACTACAGAGAAATTCTCATAGGAGACGTCTGGCAGGAGGGTATCAGCTGTGTTCTGTAACTAACCCTGTTCTCACTTCTCTGCTAGTGAGTGCTTTAATTTCCCCTAGACCAGTGACAGTGAACGTTTTAGAGATGAGCGCCCAAACCGCGGCCCAAAACCCACTTATTTATCACAAAGTGCCACCGCTGCCATCCAACCTGAACTCTGAGGCGCTGGTTTAGACAAAATAACTCAGACATTAACATATTTTGTCTTAAAAGAAACACAAATAACACACATGCCATATGTTCACCACCACTGCAGTCTCTTCTGAACCGCTGCAACTCCTGGCCAGACCTGTGTTTCACTTCTGAGTGAAGGGCCTCAGCTTCTGCAGGCTGCCCGGATAACACAGCGCTGCCAAGGATCTCAGTTCATCCTATGGACTCCTGCTCTTTCTCGCTTCTACTTGTCTTCCACATAAACATGTGTGCATGTGGGTGTATGTGTGCACATGTTTATGAATATATATATATATATATATATGTATATGTATATAATGTGTTGCAAGAACTTGACCTTACCATTTGGTCAAATTACCAATTTAACTTTAGCAGAAACTCTTAAAATATAAATATATATTATAACAGTATTATCTGTAATACACATATAATTAGTTGTAGACATCTGGTATATAATACACATAAATAATCAGTTGTGGAGACTTGACCTTGTAAAAGAAAAGTGAAAACTGTCAGAACCAAAACGGAGTCATTTGTGTCAACTTTACCCCACAAAAGTAAATAAAGCTGGGGACTTACGCAGGAAGGCGTCTTACCCAGAATTTCCTGATGCTAACTACCACTAAAGGCTGTCAGGCCACAAGTTTGCTCAGAGGCCACTACAGAGTTACACAAAAAGCTCCTCTACAGGACTTCTGCCCAGCAAGGGTCTGCTCAAGTTCAGACAGACACTACTATTGTGATTAGTCAAGTGGTCCAGGGTTATTTTTCCAAAATATCTGGTGCAATCTTCTCCATTTTGTGTCTAAACATTTCCCCTCACCTCAACCTCTCTGAATATGCCCATAGTTTATGGCAATGCTTCCATTCCCGTTGCAGTGCTCTGCTATTCCCAAATAAATATTATCTTCTGGAGAATCTCTCTCGTCTTTGTTTCTTAGGTTTACAGCGTGTGGTACTGGTGATGCTGTGTGTGTAGATGTCCTGGTGCCTTGCTTCTCTGATTGAATCCTGATTGGTACACAGGTCTAGACCAGATGGTTAGAGACTTGACATCACCAGGCGTAAGTCCCATAGCCTCTGAGGAGCCCCATCCTTCATCCCTGCCACTGTCAACTGCCACCTCTGGATGTAAAGAAAATTTCACACCTTCCTGCTTTCTTCTTTGCTTCTGAACTGATTCTTTTCCCCACTGAACGATTTCAGGAAAGCGACTATATGGGGGTCAACCCAGAGCCAACTCATGCTTGAGGAAAAGAGAAATAGCTGCTGAAACCCTTGAACTGCATTCCTGCCTGGAATAAATGCACATCAGCTGTGCTCCTCGAGGACCCCAGATTCCTCCCTTATCACTGCACCTCTGTGAGGATGTGATTTCCTGCTCATTCTCAGCGAACTGTGAACCTTCCCCAGCCTTTCCCCATGAAGCACATTTTCCTGACGTGTGCAAAGGCAAATATGACTGCCCTGATCTAAGTACTTTCTGGAGAAACACTGTAAAAGCTGTAGTCCTCCAGATACTGCTCCGTTACTGCTTTCACTTTGCAGTCCATCTAACCTTTCTAGGACTAAAAACATTGTCCTCCACTTTTCCCACAAACCCCATGTTGCTGAGATGCAACCCAGGGGCTCCCATATGCTAGGCAAGTGCTTCACCACTGAGCTACATTCCAGCCCATTCTCCACCATTAATCGTCCTGATATGCTTCACATTTCTTATTTCCCAAAGTTATTTCTTCTATAGTTGCCCAGCAGCAGCCATGGAAGTGGAAGACTTCCGCTGCAGTAAAGGGCCCATTTCCTCCTCACCAACCCTGCTGTTCACAGTCGAGGATGGTAGGAACCCATCCCCCTCCAAGTCATTTCCTTAAGTCTGAGTGTCTCAAAGCTTCTCCATCCTGTGGGGAAATACCCTGGCTGAGTCAGAGGCAGGAGGACTCGGGTCTCAATGACTCACAGCACCAACCGCATCCAAATTCATGTTAGTTTGAGGCACTCACTCAAGAAGAGAAGTGGGATTCAAGGGGAAACCAAAGCTAGGAAGTCTATAGGAGGCTGAATCTTCTGGCTGACTTGCTTAGCATTTAGGAGCTATTCAGAACACTCTTACTTCTCTTGTAGATAAAGAAGTATATGTTCATCTCAGCACTTTTTTAGGAAAATAAAACTGCCAAGCAATGAAAATGTTCAGTAAAAGACTATTGAGTAGCTCTATGATAAATATGCTTTCACTGTTTTTAATTTTTGGAAAGTGTCCACAAAATGCTAAATCTGTTTTAAGAGCAAGTAGCAGAATGATATAATCCCATTTATTTATTTGCTTAAAATTTAAATTACAGACTATTCCCAGAAAGGAAAAAAAAAAACCCTCAAGCTGTTAGTAGTGATTTCCTCTGGGAAGTGGAATTAGAGCAGAGAACCTTTTCCCATTTCTACTATATATGCATCTGAATCCTTCAGTTTACTTACAAGAATAATTATTTGGTAATTACAAAATAAGGATTAGAACTCAGGCTTTTGAGGCCTGAGAGTTGACAAAAATATGCTCATAATATGAGGCAAGATTTGAAAGCAGAAAGCATAAAGGGCAGAATAACAGAAAATATTGCCAAAAGACATAAAGACACCAAAGAGAAGAAAATACTTCAGTATACAAATGCTGGTATTTTCTTGGCATTAAGATTATAAGTGACTTTTTTCCCTTTCAGATACTTTATTTTCTCAGAACTTCTAAATTTTGAATTAATTTTTTAAACAGAAATTAAAACAGACCTCGGTACTTTTCATAGTGAGCTTTTTCTGTTAGTAACTTGGGTCAGGCTGAGCCAGGGCAGCTACATAGGGATCACATTTCCCTATCGTTTTACTCCAAAATGAGATTTTTTGGAAGAGAATTTTTCCCATGGGTGTTGCCATAGCTGTGTTCCTGGTGAACACTGCAAAGGAAAGCTTGGAAAAATTCACCCTAGAAAGGGCTCTGCAGGCCACTTGGGCCCCTTGCTGTCCTATAGCACCACTACGCAAGTCACATGCAGTCACCATCTCCAGTTTCTTGAATTTATTCATGCTCCTAGTGTGTGCCAGTCCTTGTGATCACGATGGGAGTCACAGTGGGGAATTCTTGTCCTCTGGGTGTTCATCAAAGGCAGTTTAATAAGGAAGGGAAAAAGACCAAGAGGCAAACGCTGGATTTAAAATACGGATAACCTTTGCAGGGGGCGGTACCAGGAATTGAACTCATGACCTCACACCTGCTAGGCAGGTGTTGCGCCACTGAGCTATATCCCTGGTCCCTGGGTTTAAAATAAACGGGGCTCAGCAGTCATAATGCTAATGAGCAAAAGGAAACGATAGCCATCACCATAGAGATAAGGAGAAAAAGAAAGGGAACAGTATTACAGGAAAGCCAGGGCCAGCATGCCTATTTCCTGAGAGCCGTGGTTCCCAAATGTATGGCCCTGTACCAGCAGCATGTCCCAGCTTTGTTAAAAGTGCTGGTTCTTAAGCCCCGACCCAGCTGTCCTGAGAATTAGAAACTGGAAACTGGCTGCCGCCACCTGCATGTTGACCAGTCAGTCATTCTCCTTCCCACTCCTCTTCTCCATCTCAATGAGGTTCTGGTGTCTCTGAAGCTTGAAGATCCCAGATCTCAAATTCAGGGAGCGGCAGCTCCTGAGTTACCCAGGAATATAAACACACTGCACAAACCCTGACATCAGAGAGTCACCTGTTCCTCCTGGAAAGACCTGAAAAGCTGCCCCAACAGAGGCTATCCCAAGATAAGCTCCAATAAGGCCCCTGTTCAGGCTGCAAATTGGAATCCGGGGCTGTTCTTGCAATGTAAATTCCAAATGCAAATACAGTGTCTAGTCAAACAGAAGGCAAGCAACCGCTTGCCTATATTTCAGCCACTCCCTAGCATGCTGACCAAGAGGAAATTGCCCAAGAGCAGCCAGACCCTGTGAATCCAGAGACCCATGGAAATGGGAGCCTGCACAGGTGTTAGGATATGATAAGCGCTTTATTAGAGATTTGCACTCAACATGACAGAGCACACAGGCAGCAATCATTACTGACTGGAGGTAGTGAAAAGAGAAGGCTTTACTGAACAGACAGCATTTTATCTGGTGCTGGAATGACAAGCAGAATTTTGCCAGGGAGAGAAAAGGATCAGAAGTCACAGAAGCTTCCCAGGAGTTAGAGACAGATTCTGGGTGAGTTGTGAGGAGCTGTGTCAGTTCTCCATCACCATAATAGACACCTGAAATAAGCAACTTAAAGCAGGAGAAGAGTTTATTTTGGCTTATGGTTTCAGAGGTTTCGGTCTGTGGTTGCTTGGGCCTGTTGCCTTGGGCTTGTGGCTAAGGAGCACGTTATGATAGAGTGTGTGGCAGAGGAGGCTGCTCCCCTCATGGAGAACACGAACAAAGAGAGAGAGGAAGCAGCCTGGGACGCAACCTTCCCTTCAAGGGCACGCTCCCAATGCACTACCTTCCTTCTCCTACCCCACCTCCTGAAGGTTTCGCTACCTCCTCACAGTACTGCAGGCTGCCTGAGTCCTTGAGGGATACTTAGCCAAACCCCAGAAGCCTAGTGCCAGGCTGAGGTAGAGCAGTTTCGTTCTGTAGCGTGGAGATCCTGGAAACACTTGGAAACCGAGGCATGAAGTAACAAAACTGACAAACAGGTCACTTTGTATGAACAGGAAGCAGGGACTGGAGAGGGACTGAATTGGGTGAGAGTCTGGGTAATTTCTAAATTTAATTATTTGTGCTTTTTTCTCTACCATGAATGTGTTTTACTCATGATTTCCTTTACAGTTTTGAAGTGTGCCCATGAAGAAGGGGCACACAGGACAAGAACAGGCTAGAGATCCAGATTTAAGCGGCAAGAAGCAAAAGGGCCAAGGCCACAGTGGAAGGCTGGTGCTGACAGGAGGCAGAGCCACTTGCCCTTTCAGGTTGGGAATGAAGAATGGGCACTCGTGAAATATGAGTTTTATCATTCAGAACATAGAGGTCTCGGCTAGAAATAAAAGAATTCAAGCATTTATAGCTGAAGCCTCTACTTTCTTAGTGATATAAGATAGCCACGATGTCACCTAAGTATGCAGGGTGACGGCAAAGGGTGGGGACTTGAGGGCACTACAGAAGTTTAGGAGAACTAGCAGCTAATGCCCTATGGTGTGTGTTATGTGTCAGCCACTTCACATGCTCACATTTATTTTATTTTAATTAAATTTACTGTTACTACTACATGTTCGTAGCACATAATTATTACACTCCTGGTGGGAACTTGGTACGTGTATAGGACACATCTCAATTCTTTTTTAATGCTCTTCCCCTCCCCTATCTCTCCTGTCCTCACTTCCTTGGTCCTTTTCCCATTTGCAAAAGATCGAGCTCCCTGTTTCCTATTACCTTTTATTTTGATCTTTAAACAATTTATACTTAGAGAAACCCTATGATATTTAAGCTTGTGTGTCTAATTTATTTCACTTAACATTATGTTCTCAAGGTGCATCCATTTTCTACAAATGATTCACATTTATTCCTCTCTATAGCACAGTATCTCTTCATTGTATATAAATGTCTTAGTGACTTTTTGCTTATTGCTACGACAAAATTCCTGCCACCTAAAATGAAAGAAGGAAATTCTGTTTAGCTCACAGTTTGTGGAGGTTTCAGTCTATAGTCAGCTGCCTCTAAGGCAGGGTGGCACATGGCAGAGGAGCAACAGTCCGTGACCAGGGAAGGCAGCAGAAGCAACAAGAGCAAAAAGGGTGGAACGAGAGAGATGATTCTTCCCTTCCCTTATGCTGAATGCAGGCCACCCTCACAATCCCAGCACTGGATGAATCAATCACAAACTCTTGAAGGCCACCCATGACTGCATGGGGCTTTAGAGGGACATCTAGATATAAACTGTAACAATAAATGCCACATTTTCTTTAGTCATGATAAACTCATGATAAACATGAATGTGGATGTATCACTGTAATATGATGTCTTTAACTCTTTTGGGAAGATACCCAGAAGGAGAATAGCTGGGTTGAATGCAACTTCTATTTTTAGTTTTTGATGAATCTTCACATCAATTTCCATTGTTGTACTAGCTGACACTCCTGACAACCATGTAGAAGGTTACTTTCTTCCTCAGTCTTTTGAGGGTTATTATTTGATTACCTGAGGATAGCCATACTCTCTGGAATTACATGGAATCTCAGTGTTGTTTTGATTTGCATTTCACTGAAGATCAGAGATGTTCAACATTTCTTCATATACTTGTTGGCCATGTGTACTTCTGAGACATGTCTGTTCGTTTCAGTAGACCAACTTTTGATTAGGTCTTTTGGGGGAGGTCTAAGTTTTTGAGTTCTTTGTATATTCTAGATTTTGTTCTCTGTGTAGATGTAACTGGCAAATATTTTTTCTCATTCTATAAGTTGTTTCCTCTGTTGGCTGTTTCCTTTGCAAGGCAGAAGTTTTAAATTTTCTATAATCCTGCTACTTGATTCTTGATGTTATTTCTTCTATATTTTGGGGTTCTGTTCAGAAAATCTTTGCCTATGCTTATGTCTTCAAGAGTTTTGCCTATTTGATCTTCCAGCAGGTTAAGTGTTTCTGTTTAATATACAAATCTTTGATCCATTTTAATTTTAGCTCAGTACTTGATGAGCAGTATGGGTCTAGATTTAGTCTTCTGGGTGTGGATGGCCAGCTTTCCCAGCATCATTTGTTGAAGAGGCTATTTTTCCACCAGCATATGTTTGGGGCCCTTACAGGTCAAAGATGAGATAGCTGCATGTGCCTGGGGTAGTTTCTGCATCCTCTGTTCTGTTTCATTGGTCCATATGTCTTCTTTTGTGTCAGTAACTTGTGTGTGTGTGTGTGTGTGTGTGTGTGTGTGTGTGTGTGTGTGTGTGAGTAGCTTTGTAATACAATTTTTCCCAATTTCTTTTCTTGTGGGTTCATTATCGATGTATAGGAATGGTATCAATTTTTGTATGTTGATTTTGTACCCTGCTCCATGGCTGAATTTATTAGTTCTAGGAGTTTTTTGGCAGAATTTTTTAGGTTGTCTTTGGAAAGGATCTGGTTGTTTATGAATAATGCTTATGAATAATGATAGTTTGATTTCTTCCTTTCTGATGTATATATCCCTTTTATTTCTTTCTTTGGTTGCTCTGTCTGAAGTTTCAAGTACTATATTCAGCAGAAGTGGTGATAGTGGACATCTTTGTCATGTTCCTGATTTTAGAAGAAAAGCTTCCAGTTTTCCCCCATTCAATATGATGTTGACAGTTTAGGTTTGTCATAAATGACTTTATCAGATTGAGATATGGTCCTTCCATTCCAACTTTTCTTTAGTGTTTTCATCACAGGAAAATAATGTATTTTTTCAAAGACATTTTCTGCCTCAAAATGATTACATGATCTTTGTCCTTGCTTCTATTTATGTGATGTATTACATTTATAGATTAGTGTATGTTAAACCATCTTTGGATCCCTGGAATGAAGCCTACTCACATGATGTATGATCTTTTTGATAATTTGTTGCATTCTGATTGCCAGTGTCTTGTTGAGGTTTTTGGCATCTATGTTTATGAAAGAGATGAGCCTGTAGTTTCTCATTTTTGATTGGCTCTTTGTCTGGTTTTGGTATCAGGGTAATACTAGCTTCCAGGAATGTTTGAATACTATTGGTATTGTTATCGGGGAAAGAACCACCCCCTGCTAGATGTCTGGTAAAGTTTGTGTTCTCTAAAATCGAAGAATGAATTTTAGGAACAACAGAGGTTAAGAGCAGAATATATTCATTGGGAGAAAAAAGTTTCTGCCTAAGAGAGAGACAGAATGAGTCCAGAATGGGTTGCCAAGGACCCTGCCTTTTCTAGGGAATTTTTTATAGAGAAAGTCCACAACATGAGTTAGGTCTGAGGTGGGAAAAATGGAAAATCACAAGGTGGGCATGCAGTCAGACAAAACTATGGTCAACCAATAAGATTATAACTGCCCAGATAAAATTGATTAAATCAGGATCACGTAGGGAATCAAGTCACATAGTAAGCAGACATGAATACAGCAAAGGGGCTTTTCCTGTAGGGGGTTAGGTTAGTGGCTTTTCCTAGCTTTCTCAAGGAGATTGATATCTATTTAGAATATCAATCGCTGATGTTTATCCTTAGAAAGTGTATGGGTACATTTGTTTTAACTTTTGTTATGAAGTCTGGCCCACAGTGGAGGTGCCTGTCTCTCCCCCAGTTTTAATCTATTTCGTCTTCTGCACTAGTTCCTTTGAGGTCCTAGCCCTACCTGACTACCTATAATATTTTTTATCCAATTTAATTGGCTGTAACAGTATTACCTCTTCCCTGAAATTTTTATAGAATTCAATGGTGAATCCAGTACACCCTGAACTTTCCTTAGTTGATAGGTTTTTTTATATCATTACTTCATTTTCATTGTCTGATTGATATAGGCTTGTTCAAGGTTTTTATATCCTTTTACTTCAGTTTGGTAATTCATATGTACCTTGGTATTTACCTATTTCCTCTGGATTCTTTATTTATTGGAGAACAGGTTTTCAGTGTAGTTGCTCAAAATTTTTCCTTATTGAATTGCAGTGATATGGGTCTTTCTTTTTGGAAGATTACCTAAGATTTATCTATTTTCTTATTCTTTAAAGAACGAGATCTTCTTTTTTAAATTTATTTTTAAAATAAAAGAAGGAAAACATATTAACAAACAGATACCCATTTACAAAATAGCACAAGAACAATATAAAGAATACAGAGTTACAGACAAAGTGGTAGGAAATTAACAGTGGTTGCTGTATTATGTATTGACATCTTCAAAGTGGTTTCTGAGGAAAACAAATAAAGACATGCAAGACTGATCAAACAAGTAATCATTAATTATTCCTTTCAGTAAAGCAATAGAAGACAGTAGTACCACTGTTAGTTGTCCTGTATATAGAGACATACATAATTTCCCCTTTTTCCCCCTCTCCTTTCCCACATCCTAGCTGCCCTTTAGTCTTTTTTTTTTTTTTTTTTTGTGGTACTGGGGATCGAACTCAGGATCCTGCGCTTGCTAGGCAAGCGCTTATTCCACTGAGCTATATCCCCAGGCCCTGCCCTTTACTCTTGAGCATTTTCCTTTCATTTCACAATGTCTATCATACCTCCCAGTTTTAATTCATTCCTTCAGATTCCTACACTAGTGAGACAATACATTGCCTACACATGCAGGTCTAATTTATTTCATTTTGAGTATGATCTCTAGTTATGATCATTTACCTATTATAAAAGCCTCAAGATTATCCTTGCTTTATAGCTGAGTAATATTCCATTATATAAAAATACCACAATTTTTTTATCCAGTCCTCAATGGATGGACATTTGGGTTGCTTCCACAATTTAGCAATTACAAATTGTGCTGCTTTGAACATGGGTGCACATATATTGCTGTGATATGTTTTCAGATCTTCTGGGAAAATACTCAGAAGGGGAATAGTTGTGTTGAATGGGACCTCTAGACCCAGTTTGCTGAGGAATCTCCAAACTGATTTCCAGAGTGAAGAACCAGATCTTCATTTCATTGATTCTTTTCGTTGTTTTGATAGATTTAATGTCGTTAATTTCTGCTCTGATCATTATAATTTCTTTCCTTGTGCTAGATTTGGATTTGGGTTGTTCTTGTTTTTCTAGGACCTTGAGGTGTATCACTAAGTTATTTATTTTTGGCTTAATCTGTTTTTCTGATCTGGGCATTCACAACGATAAACTTCCCTCTTAGGACTACTTTCATCATATTCCATAGGTTCTGGTTTTTTTTGTTGTTGTTGTTTTGTTTTTTGGCGGTACTGGGTATCGAACTCAGGACCCTGCGCTTGCTAGGCAGGCGCTTATTCCACTGAGCTATATCCCCAGCCCTTCCATAGGCTCTGGCATGTTGCACTGGCATCATCTTTTTTTGATGGCAGGCGCTTATTCCACTGAGCTGCATCATCTTTTTTAAAAATTTTTTTTATTTTAAAGAAAATAGTACCAAAAAAGGGAACAATAGCAAAATACAAACAAAACGATGCAAGTACATTAAAAATGATATGAGTTGTCAAACCAAATGACAAGGATTAACAGTGATTGTTATATTACATATTGTTATCTTAAACAAAGTTGCTCAGATTAGCAGATGTAAGAATAGAAGGTTGATCAAATCATTAAAGGGAATAAGAAAATAAATATTTAAAAGAACATTAGAGACAATACATAATTTCACTAGACAGGATGGTAGGTTCACCAATGGTTGTTATACTGCAAATTGTTGTTACATAAATTGCTCAGATTACCAGATATACGCATGTAAAATTGGTCAAAATATAAAAAAAATCTTTTAATCTAGGAATTAATTGGTTCCTTGATTGTCTGTAATCCATTGATTATTCAAATGTGCATTGCCTAATCTCCATGTATTTATTTAATTTCTATGCTTTCTCTTGCCATTACTTTCTAGTTTCATTGCAATGTGATCTGATAATATGCATAAAATAATTTCGGTTCTTTTGTATTTATTTGAGCATCCCTTATGGGCTATTATGTGGTCTATTTTGGAGAAAGTTCCATGTGCTACAGAAAAGAATATGTATTTATTGTTGGGTAGAAGAATGTAGATATCTATTAAGTCCACTTGTTCAAAGATGTGTTTCAACTCTGATATTTCTTTTTTGTGGGGGAGATTTTGCCTGGTTGACCTATTTATGACAATGGGATATTGACATCCCCACTATCATGGTGTTGATATTTATCTGATCTTTCTTGTCTAGCAATGTTTGTTTTATGATGTTGGATGCATCAGTGCTCAGTTGATATAGATAGATAGATAGATAGATAGATAGATAGATAGATACAGATATAGATATATAATTATTATGTCCTCCTGTTGGATTGTTCCTTTATCCAATATATAGTGACCTTCTTTGCATCTTCTAATCAATTTTGGCTTGAAGTCCACTTTGTCTGAAAATAGAACAGCTACTCCTGCTTGTTTTGGTGCTAACATTTAATGGAACAGTGTTTTCCATCCTTTGATTTTTAGACTACAAATTTCTTTCTGGATTAAATGTGTTTCTTATAGGCAACATACTATTGATTTGTTGTTGCTGCTGCTATTGCTGTTGCTGTTGTTCATGTTGTTTTTTGGCTCAAGTCTGCTGATCTGTTCTTTTAATTGGAAATTGTGAGTTAGTCCTCAAAGGTAATGACCTGTTCTTGTCATTGCATTATTTTCCTAATGCTGATCCCTCCCTCACCCCAACCCCCACCTAACTTCTTACCCTACCTGGTGTATTTATGCTATTAGACCTTTTAGCATTATTGGCTTTATTGCCTCTTTTGATGATATGTTTGAGAAAATTTTGGAGTACTGATTTGGTGATCATGAATTTCTTATGGTGCTCTTTGTCATGGAAATACGTTATTTCTCTATCACTGTTGAAACATTTTGCAAGATACAGTAGTCTGCCTTGGAAGTTCTTTACTTTTAGGGCTTGAAATATTTCATTCCATGCTCTCCTGATGTTTAAGGTTTGTGTTGAAAAGTACATTATAATTCTAATAAGTTTACATTTATAAGTGATTTGTTTTTTACTTTTCTAACTTTTTTATTTTAAAGAAAAAAACTAACAAAACAACAATGCAAACAAAAACAGAACAACATAAAATCAACAAAAATGATAAATGACCTCACATATCATTTTTTATTAAAAAAAGGTTATATATGACCTCATGTATGAAAATGATAGGAATTAACAATGGTTACTACATTACATAACTGTTATCTTCAACAAAGTTACTCAGTCCACCAGATGCAAGACTGTAAGATGGATCAAACAATCAAAGACAGTAACAGATAATTTTAAAATATTGGAAGTGATGTAGAGCTTCACCATACAAGGTGGTAGGAATTCAACAATGGTTCTTATACTGTACATTGTTGTCTTCAGATAAGTCCTTCTGATTACAAGGTACAAGCATGCAAAATTGGTCAAGAAAAAAGAAAATGTTAAGCATAAACTGTTCCTTTTCAATAAACCACAGACAACAGCAATACACCTATCACAGCTATCCTTGTGTATGCATGTAAACTTTGCAAAATGGTTGCACAGATGACCAGATAGTTTTAACAATTCTGTCCATGTGTTAGATTTTAGAATTTTGACTGTGATGGTTGTGATGTTCTTTTCTGAGCATGGATATGTGGGGTTCTGTATGCCTTACTTACCTGTACACTAAATTCTTTATCTCTGAAAAGCTTTCTGCTATTACTTCAGCAAACAGATTTTTTATGTCATTTGTGTTATCTTTTGATTGTTCACTAATTCCAGTTAATTTTAATTAGTTTTTTGGTTTTTGTTGTAGCTGTTGGATCCACTTTTCATGTTCTGTTGCTATTTTTAATTATCTCTGACTATATGGTCATCTTCATCAGGCCTATTTTCTAGGCTGACACTCTGTCCTCACATTGATCACTCATGCTGCCCATACTTTCAATAGAATTTGGCATGTTTTCATGACCTCTCATTCTTAGCTAACCTGGTCATTCATGTTTTGTGTTATTTTCTTTAGCTCACACAGCTTTTTATTAGTGTCTTCTGTATGTTCACTGATTGCTCTGTTATTAAGTCCATTTTTTATTTAGTCATATCATGTTTAAGCTCACCAAGCACCTCACTGATCTGTTTTTGTTTGTTTGGCCTCTTCATTTATCATTTTGCATAATTCAGCTGTTGACTTTTGATTTCCTCCCCATTAATGCCTCACATAAAAGCTTTGTGGGAACTAGAGTTTTGGAGGTATTTTCATATCTTTTTTCTCATGTTTCTACTGGTTTTATTGAGTGTGTGTGTGTGTGTGTGTGTGTGTGTGTGTGTGTGCACTGAGGGGTGCAGGTTAATTGTCATGGAAAGACTTTGTTGCTAGTGTGGAGATCTCTTCAGTCAGTGTCTGATTTCAAGTGATAAATGAGCAGGGCCAACCTCAGGCCTTTGCCTGTTTCGCAGTATCTCACAGCCTCCATTAATTTGGGAAGGAAAAGTTTAGTGTAATCGGCCCAGCATGCAGTTCTCTGGAAATGAGCCACAGTATTATGGATGACACAAAGACAAACCAGATATTGGCATACAGTAAAAACAATTAATAACAGCAATTATGCCACCCTGGCAATAACAATGGAATCAGAAGTAATAATAGAGTCAAAGACAAACTGGATATTGATACTGACATAAGAACCTATAAAAGCTACCGCTGTACCACCCTTAACAATAGAAAAGAGAGCTTCAATTACAAAATAGATACAAAGGCAATAAAAATATTGACTTATAGCAAATAACTCTGAAATGCAGCAGTTGTACCACCATGACCAATAGAAAATAATTCAACAACATTAGCCTAGAGTTAAGTAGACATGTAAAGTCTAATAAAGCTAGTAAAGATGGAAGGAGTGAGGAGGAGGAAAATGAATGAAATAAAACTTATAATATAAAGAAAAGGGAGATAAGGAAGAGAGAAATGCAAGAAAAGGATCCTATTAATGAATAAAGGAAAATTAATAGAATTATATAAAGTAACACTGGAAAAAAACACGGAGAAAAACTAGAAAGCAAAATAAAGAAAAAAACTTAACCTCCCTCCCCAAATCAATGAAGAGAAATGAGTTCAAAAAATCCCTCTGTTTTTGAGTGAGAGGTTTCTTTCCAAGGTCTATAGAATTGGAATCCACCAGCTACAGGGGAGCAGGTAGTGAACCACTACTAAGACCCATTTTGTTTCCATGCTTATGTTCTCACCTGTGAACACTGAATCCTGCCCTATCTTTTTTGCTGGGTGTGGTCACCCTGTGCTGCCTGCCCTCAGGCTGTCTCGCTTCAGGCTATATCCTCTTTGGCTGTTCAGTTTCCGTGTCCCTTTGTGAGCCCCAAGGTATGGCTTTCCTGCCTAGCTTTATGGCCTATGGATTTGTGAGGTGCCTTCCCAGGTCCAGAGGCCCCTCTGTTTGTACACCACAGGCTGTGGCAACCATCCAGGTGAAAGCGTATTTCTGATCACATTGGCCGATGGGGAAAATAAACAGATCACTTTGCTCTGTGTTAGATATATGCAAGTGGGGGTAGGGAGGTAGGGTAATCCAGTGGACTTAATGCTGGTACTTTCAGACCCAGCCCCCTTCAAAAACCACATACCTGGCCTGACTTCTCAACTTGGATGGCAGAACCTCCATGTCATTCCCTCCTGAGGTTAAACTTCTCAGGAGGTCTGTACCTACCAGTGCTCCCACCTCAGCTGTCTCTGTGGCCATCTTCCACCCAGTCACTGTGATCAGGTGATCCCTGAAACCCTGAAGTGTAGTTGTTCTATGGCTCAGTTTTTAAAACGTAATCTAGTCCCAAAATGTCTCATAATTAAATCCTCTTAAATAAGTCAGGTGTTTCCCTTGATTTCTTATCAGATTATATCTGATGTGGATGCTCAGTGTCTGTCTGCTACATGTGTTAGCAATGAGGCTGCTCCCTAGGCTTCCCAAGGAGGAGGTAATATGTCTCCCATAGATTAGCTTCCTGTGCCTTTCCTAATTTCTCAGGGCCCTGATCCTTTGGCTCAAAAACTCCCTTTTCTCATCTTCCAAGCTCATTCCCACAACCTCTGGTCTCATCATCACCTCCCCTCTCCATCCTTCTGTCGCTTTCAGAGTACAACCCATACTGTTTTTGCAGTTTACAATAACCATTGGCTTTTCTTGGGGCTAGCACTGCTAACCTGGTCCATTTTTTCTCCCTAGAGCTTGCCAATCTTTTCCAGGCCTTACCTTGTGTTACTGGAGGTAGGTCCTCTTGCCTAGCAAACAGGGTTCATTTTCCAAACTCTCATTCTTTTCTCTGCACTGTACTTAATTATTCCAGCTTCTGTTTAGTTTCTACTTTTCTTGTTAGCCCCCTTCCAAGTCCCAAAGTTCTACTTCATTTTTTTTTCAAACTTTTTGTTTTTCAGTGTCTTAATTATAGATCCTTGAGAGGCTATATTTTGCTACTGGCCATTACTCTGTCATTCTTAATCCTTGGCATCAACTGTTCTATATGCATATATTTAAACCACACAACAATACCAGCAGGTAAATATTATTACCATGCCCACTTTACAGAAGGGAAAACTGAGGCACAAAAAGATTATTACATTCACACAGGTGATAAGTAGCAAAGCTTGATTTTGAACCCAAATAATTGCCAACATGATCTAGTGAAAAATTGCACCAGGAATGAGTGGCAGAGTAAAGATCACAAAGTAGTATTCAGCTGAGGCTAAAAACCATGTATTTACTCTGAAGTCAATCAGAATCCCTGCTTCTGTCCATACCTCTAGAGAGAACCTTAGAAGAACAATCACATGTTTTCAGAAAGAAAGACGTCCTGGCCACCTCAAAATGTTGCGAGATGTTGCACCCACAGAAGGTGACTTGAGTTCTAACATCATGTGAGAAAGCCCTGGCTGGAGCATTCCCATGGAGAATGCCAGCTGTGGGCAAGCGGCCACCCTGAAGAGCCGCGGGTCATTAGGGAATCAGTAGCAGGAAGAGGGTGGCTTCCCAACCACCAAATCTTCACTTCATCTGACTGTGGAATTGGAAGTTCTTCAAGTATGTGGGGCAAGAGGAGCTGCCAACAAAGCTGAATCAAAGGATCTAAAAATAGTTAAAGAAAACACAAGGTCAGAATGTGCAAATCAGATTATTTAGGAAGCCAGGCCAAACTTAGAAAAACTACAAAATGGGTGCAAAGCAAGAAAAAAGAATTTCAGCCTCATTCCTAGCAAGAATCACACCACCCCCACCACCCCCAGTTATTGTCTGCTTATAGTGCTCTCTCCCACTGGGTCTTCAAGACAAAAACAATCTCAAGTCACCTTCACTGTACATCAAAGCACTCAAAAATCAGATAACCAAGCCACTTTCTCTAATAGGATGCGCACCTCAAACAGCAAGAGACCTCTGTGCTATTCCTACTGCCAGTGGAGCTAGGCCTGCCTTACACACAATGGAAATAAATTGCAAAATCTCAAGCATGTCCAAGAAATGCACCCCTTCATTGCATATGACACTGTAAGGTGGTCAGAACAAACCCAACCAAGAAGGAATCTATTAGGATGCACAACAGAAAACCCTCCTAAACCCATGAGGATACTTTGAAATGAAATTGGGGAAAGTAGCTCAAGGGTCAATTTGGCAGTTCCACATTACAAGGGAATCAGAGCAATTAAGGAGCAGATGCTCAGTGTCTGTCTGCCACATGTGTTAGTAACAAGGCTGCTCCCTAAGCTTCCCAAGGAGGAGGTAATATGTTTCCCATAGATTAGCTTGCTGTGCCTCTCCTAATTTCTGAGGGCCCCGATGCTTTGGCTCACAAATTCCCTTTTCTCATCTTCCAGCTCATTCCCACAACCTCTGATATTATCATCACATCCCCTCTCCATTCTTCTGTCTTTCCTGACTCCTTCTTATAAGGACCTCTGAAGCTACAACCAGACCATCCGAGACAGTCTCCCCCTACTAAGATCCTTAACCCAGTCCCATCTACAGAGTCCCTTTTGCCCAGTCAGGTCACACATCCACAGGACCCGGGCACTGAGACATCGACATCTTTGGTAGCTACTATTCATCTACCACAGACCCTCACTTTGTCCTCTATGTGTTCACTGACTCTAAGGAAATAATCCACCCCTATTAAAGACTTCTGTCAAATCCAGAAATTTCCAGTATTTTCTTCAGGCAGCTCTTTGACTACCTCATGGCAGTGGCCATTACTTCTAATTTGAGTTACCATGGTACCATAGGATGCCTTTTGATGGACTGAATTAGTTAGGGGTTCTCCAGAGAAAATAGAATTCTGTGACTAAGAGTGATGTTCTATCTTGATAAATCCTTCACATGTTGCAAATGTCATTGGAAATGCATTTATTCCACCTAACCTATGGAACATCATAGCTTAGAAACACAGCACTCTGCTGGCTACCCATTGTTTGCCCACTGTGGGGCTGACTGGGAGCTGTGGACCGCTGCTCAGCATCACAAGGAAGTACTATGTCACACATCACTAGACTAGGAAAAGGCCCAAATCCAAAATCCAAAGTACAGTTTCAGCTGATGGATATTGCTTTTCCAGCATCATAATGTCAAAAAAAACCCTCAAACTGAACTACTATATATAGACATATAAGACATAGGTGAGATATATATATATACATCTTATATGTGTGTGTATATTATATATAAGATACATAAGAGTATATATAATAGTATAAAATAAGGTATATTATATATAAGATATACAGTAGCACACATATACAATGAAGACTCTTATAGTAAGGAATTGGCTTACAACTGTCATGGAGCTGACACATTCATCTGATAGCCCAGTCCAGAGTCAGGCAGTATTCTCTCTTATTCAAGGAAAGTCAGCCTTGTGTTCAATTCTGACCCTCAACCAACTGGATGAGACCCACCCACATTAAGGAGAGTGACCTGCTTTATTCAGTCTACCACCTGGAATATTGATTTCATCTTAAAACAACCTCACAGATCCACCCAGAATCATATTTGATCAACTGTCTGGGCTCCTGATGACCAACCACATTGACACAAAAATGTTTTCACCATCACACAAGGCCAGGGGCTGAGTTCCACCTGCACTATTCCCGTCTGGCTGAGCCCTGCTGGAGCAGGTGTCACTGAGGATTGGCACAATTACTACAGTCTGCTCTGGGGCTGGCCAGAGGCCACCAGCAAAATTCCCATCCTTGCAAAGTCTAGAACACCTTCTGGAGGCAGGAAGCTGATGCAGTGCCATCTAAGTGACCCACTGAGAACGCTGGGACGTAACTCCAGAAACAGGCACAAATCCTTTGCTGTGACTGCTTCCTCCTGGCAGAGAGCAAACACCTTCCCTCTCTCAACTCCACCTCTCTTTTTGAGACTTATGCCCTTTGACATTCCCTCCCCTCAACATGAGCTCTTTCCTCCAAAGTTTGATTAAAATATAATGCACACATGCACACACATGTAGGGGCACACACACACACACACACACACACACACCAGCAGGGTCTTCAGAGTCCTCCATGCAATTAACCTGAATCCTAAGATGAATACAATGCAAATTCTAAACCCAGGCTGGAGAATTTGCAGTCTCCAAGACAAAAGGAGCGAGTCTCATTGTCAAGGGCATCCTGAGCAAATGGAAGTAGAGTAGTGGGAGGTTCAGGGGTGTAGTTTATGACTGAAAGTCGAAAATTATTCTTGTGAGGCCCTGCCCTATCTCACTGCTGAATGGTTCTCTTGACAATGATCCATGATCTGGATGCCACCTGCACACCCTGACCTCAGACAGCCTTCTGATCCTGACCCGCTGCAGCCAGAATTCTTCTCCTGCGCCCCCTTGGTGAAGGACAAGGCAGTGGAATGACAGAGTACCTCTTTTCAACCTGACTTGCTATTCAAGCCAGCTGATCCCACTGAGCATACTTTCCAAAGCCTTAGGAGAAAGCATACATATTTCATGGACACTTAATCTAGTCGAAAAATTAGAAGTTGGAAAGGAAGCCCTAGAGCGTGTGTCTCTTCCACGGATACACTATGCAGGTACCTGAAGGACTCAGGAGAGAAGCTCACCTTTTTAGATTCAACTTGCAGAAGAGAACAGCAGAGCTATTGATCTGGCTTCAGGTTAGGGGAGCATAAGACGCCTAGCAGCACTGAGAGAGACCCTATCAGAGAGTGAGGGAAGGAGCTGAATTCCAACTCTGCCCCCAGGAGGCACCTGCACAGCAGTACAGGATAGTAGCTAAGGGCACAGCTTTGGAATCAGCCAGTCCTGGGTGTCCATTCCTGCTCTGCCCTTCTTTAGGACGGCCTGACACCAGTTATTTTATCTCTCAGAGTCACAGTTCTTTATCTTCAAAGACCTGTCATATTATGAGATTCAATAATAGCACTGTTAACAGTTCCATGGTGTCAGATTTCTATCTCTCCTACTGTCTTTCTAGTACCTGACCTCCTTTCTCAGAAATCCCCTTGAGGCTTCCACACTGTATGCCAAAAGAAAGTCAGAATGGCAAGACAAGCCTCTCTCAGATCAGTCAGCTCCTTCTGGGCAGCCTTCCCTGTCCCTACAACACCTATGTCTGCTTCTCGATCACACAGAACTGTACTAGGCTGTAAGGGTGCTGGGGCAATATTTCTACATATTCTGTTAAACGGTTCACTGATCATCACCCTAAATAAATCTGAGCTTCAGTTACTGAAGTGGAAGGAGGAAGGAATGCTGCTATAAAAGCCTCCATTGTTTTAAAGTCCCTCCCTTCCGTAGGAATCATTTGCTCTCGGTGAGAACAAGAGTCCTCGGTAAGGACCAGAGTCAGACCTCCATAAGGCGTGGCTGGGCCCGCAGCGTAAAAGTAAAGCAGGCCCTCACTCTGGTGCAAGGGCTGGTCCTGTGCTTGGATGAAGAGCAGAACCAGCGCTTCCTTAAGTTTTGTTGGCCACCCTGCTTGTCTCCTTCTAGTCCCGGACTTGCCTTAGGGTGGCGCAGATAGACACAGCCACTCTTTTACTCCTTAACCTATTGTGCAGGACAACTTCTTCCCTTTACAGCCGGATTTCTAAAAATGACTCAACCTTCTAGGTTAGCCTCAAAATTTAGAGTAGTGTTCTCCAAGGCCCCCAGACCTCTGCTTTGTCTGGGGTCTTCAGATCATGCAGAACTCAAGTTGCGTCTTCATGCTGCATACCTGTGCCCACCAGAGAACAGACAAACACCATTGGATGCACTGGCTGGAGGCAACTTCACCAGAGAGAGCAAAGCCAATAACCCCACATTCAACTTCTCATGGCTTTGAACCCTAGGATTCTTGCAGCAGACCTGGAAAAAGAAAGGGCTGAAGCTGACACTGTTTTCATACCACCCACCTCTACTGTGAGCTTTTCCAAGAATGTACCATGTCATATTAAGGCTAGCACTTCACAAACCGGTTGGCCAGAAGCAAGTTTGGACACATGTGGTTCCACACACAATAGGTTAATTTCCAGTCCAATTATAAGAATGGTAATAATTGGTCACGCTCAGGGAGCTGGCAATTACCACTATTTTTAACTTGCATCACAAAGGCATTGATTTTACGTACACTTTGTGCCAAGAGGGCTGAATTTTCTCCAGCCGAGAAAATCATGTACCAGAATCAATGCCCATCCCTGTTGGGGCTGATGTTCTCCTAATGTAGTATCACCTACAAGTCCCGGGCTAAGAGGACCATCAACCTGCTACCTCCTTTGGGCTCTTTCTTCCCCGCTGGCTCTCCAAGCCAGCGGAGATCTGATTTATCTTGTCTCTGTCAATGGACACTGGGGATCTTGACTCAATGCCCCTGTACTTAGTCCACCATTCCCAAAGAAAATGCATATTCTTAATTTTCTTTGGACAGCACTCTTTCTGAACCCTTGTGTAGGCCTCCTGGCTCTGGGTGTTTGTCTGACATCATGATAAGCCTGACATCCTCTCTCACAACATCTGCCAAGAGTGAAATGGTATCGGCAGGGTATGAGGAGGACCACACCTGCAGGGAAGTAGGAGGGAGGGGGTAGAGCAAAGGAAACTGTCTGCGTCACTCATCTGTTGCCGCATGGATGAATAAGAGATCTGAAGGATTCTTTGCAAGTAGACTGGGAAAGGGAAAGCAAAGTATCTGGGAAGTGTTCCCCCTAGCGTGCCCTGTCTCCTTCTGTGATACTTATTTCTAGTGTCCTATCTCTCCTTCTATCCTTTAAGTTCCCGGGAGGCATATTTTAATTTTATTTTTCTTTTTAACTAACACATAATAATTGCACATTTCTACGGGGTACAGGGTGACATTTTAGAACATACACCCAGTGTGTACTGACCAAATCAGGGTAGTTAGAATTTTGACCTCTTTTGCATTTCTTTATGTTGGAGGCTTTGCATGCCTCCCTTCCCACTCTCCCTAAGCATGTAATGGCTTATTGGAAACTACAGTTATGCACTGTGCTGTGCAACACTAGGACTTATTTCTCCTGTCTAACTTCATTTTGGTACCGATTATCCAAACGTACTCCACCCCTCTCCCTCCAAAACCATTCCTAGCCTCTAGTAATTAACATTCTACTCAATTTGGGATCACTATTTTTAACTTCCAGATGTGAAACAGAATAGGTAGTATTTGTCTTTCTGTATCCGAATTCTTTCACATAACATAATATCCTCAAATGATAGCTTTTCATTTTTTTAATGACAATAAGATTCCTTTTGTATATGTACATTTTCAGTATGCACTCATCTGTTGATGGACACCTAGGTTGATTCTATATTTTACAACTATTGAAAATAATGCTCCTTTGATACCGCAATGTTAAGTGAAATACATCAGACACACAGCTTGAATAGCATATGGTTTCTCTTCCATGAGAAAGCCAAATTATAAATAAAAAGCAAAATAAAACATCATAGGAAATAGGGAGCTAGATCTTTCTCAAATGGTAAAAGGATCAAGAGAGGGAGGGAGAGGGCAGTTAAGTGATGAAAAAAAGGAATTAAAGTGTGCTATGTACATGTGCCATCTCTGCACAAGGAATGTGAATGTACTCCTTATGCATATTAATAATAATAAATAGAAAAAAATTTGAAATAAACTGAGATGTGTAGATATTTCTTTGATATATTGATTTACATTGTTTTTCATACCCACAAATGAGATACCTGTATCATAAATCTATTTTCAGGTTTTTGAGGCGCCTCTGGCAAACCCTTGAGAGCTTTCAAGGATAACAAGCAGCCCACTGCAGCATGTGTGGCACGGGTCACCACCATGGCACTGTCTCCATAGCAGCTGCATTAAGCTACATTTCTACCGACAGTGTATAAATGTTCTCTTTTCTCTACATCTTAACAGTTCCTGTATTTTTGCTTTGCAAATATTAGCCATTTGGACCACAGTAAGATACTATCTCATCCTGATTTAGATTTACATTTCCCTGATGACTAGTGATGTTGAACTAGTGATGTTCATGTATTTTTTTTGGCCATTTGTATTTCTTACATTGAGAAATGTCTATGGAGATGACTTCCCTTTTCATTGTATTATTTGGGGGATCTTTTTTAATTGAAAGTTTTAGTTCTTTATACGTTCTGAATGTTTATCTTTGTCAAATGAATATTTGAAAATATTTCCTTTTATTCTGTAGGCTATCTCTTTACTTCATTATTTCCTTTCTGCTCTGGAAGCTTGTTAGTTTGATATAATCCCATTTGTCTATTTTTGCTCCTGTTATCTGTGTTTTTGCAGTCTTAGCCAAAAAACTGTTGCATATATCAGTGTTTTGAAATGTGCCCCGGTGTTTGCTTTAGGAGTTTTGTTTTTGTTTCAGATCTTAAATTATGTCTTCCATTCATTTTGAACTGAATTTGTATATAGTTAAAGATTGGACTGTTTTTTCTAGTTTTGTAAAGAAACTGGAAGTGATATGATGATACATTGAAGTTCATTTCAATAAACTTGTGAATCTCTTTGGGTAACATGAACTTTTTAAATTTTTATTTTATTAGTGCATTTCAGATAAATATCATCACATTCATCATAGGGAGTTTGTACCTGCACATGGTACATCTTGCTTCTACTTTTTTTCTCCTTTCATGCCCCTCCCTTCATCCCCTCTCCCTCTTTATTTTCAAACGTTTTGTTTCCATTTTGTCCTTCTATTCTTTTCTTCCTCTGCCCCTTCCCTATCCCCCACCCCTCCCCTGTTCCCCTTCTCTGTATGGTGAAGTCATACTCCAGGGTTTTTTTTCTGTAAACCCACATCTTCTTTATCCATTCATTGGTCAGTGAAGAGCTGGGTTATTTCCAGGATTTGGTTATTAAAAACTATGCCACTATAAATATGGAAGTGTGTATATTGCTGTAATATAATGCTCTTAATTCTTTTGGGAACTTATTCAGAAGGGGAATAGGTGGGTTGAATGGAACCTATACTTTAAGTTTTTGGAGAAATCTCCACACTGATTTCCACAGTGGATACACCAGTCTACACTCCCACCAACAGTGGAGAAGGATTCCTTTTTCCTCACAGCCTCTCCAGCATTTGTTATTGGTTGATTTCTTAGTTATAGCCACTCTTTCTGGAGTGAGACAGAATCTCAGCCTTGTAGAGTAAAGAAGATTAATTTGCATCTTTGGTGGTACTGGGGATTGAACCCAGGGGTGCTCTACTACTGAGCGATATCTCATTTCCTTTTTTAAAACTTTGGGACACAATATCTCTAAGTTACCCAGGCTGACCTCAAATTCTCACCACAAAGTTCTGACCTCAAAATCAACCCACCTTCCTCTGTGTCCTGATTAGCTAGACTATAAGCTTGATCCATTGCACTCAGCAAGAGACCACATTTTACTATAACATATAATTTACTAGAGAGAAATGAACTACTCAGAGCAAGATGATTAGCACCACGTGGCCTTATGAGCTGATATTCACAATACTTACACCCCCGCCACAGCAAAAGAGGTGACTGCAGATTTATTACAGTGGTATAGTATTATTACTACAGTCGGTTTTTATGCAGCCATAATGGAATGGTGTATCTTTACATTTGTTTACATTTGCCAGACTACAAATGGTGCCACATATAGTCCATGCCTCTGTGCATACGTTTTCACAAATTTTCGCTTTTTAAAATATAATATTTTATAATGCTAAATTAGAAAAGACTTTTATCTCCATGTGCTTTTTCATTCATGCCATACTTGACTTTTTCTTACTTTTTTTAATATCCAAGGCTATTCAGTTCATCTGGATTTTTTTCAAATTGTTGCAAATCTCAAAAAAAAAAACCACCTCTAAGTGGATTCATTCAGTTCAAATCCATGCTGTTCAAGGATCATTTATATCTAGCATTGTGTAATCTGTAACCAGAAAAAATTTGATTCCCTCCCTTCCTATTTGCATGCCTTTTCTTTGTCTGCCTAATTGCTCTAGTTGAGGCTCACAGTACCGTGTTAAGAGCAATAAAAATAAACATTAATGTTATTAAAAATAATATTAATGTTCATGTTCTGTCCCAGACCTTAAAAGAAATAAGTTGAACATTTCACCAATCAATATTATGTTGGTTGTGGATTTGTCAGATACAGCCTTTAATACGTACATTCCTTCTACACATAATTTATGCCAAGTTTTTACAATGAAGGGGTGTTGGATTTTATTGAATGCAAAGCCCATATATTTGGCTATTACCAGGCAGCACAGGAGCTGACCCAGAAGCCCAGTTAAATGAACAAATAGTATTGGGCACTTCTATATCCTGTATATATTTGGATACCACTAATCAAGAGTTCAAATAAAGTCATGTTAATATTAATACCTTCTCCTGATCACAGCTGCTCCAATCCATTGCAAAAATCTCCCCTGTCATCAAAATCAGGGGATTCTCTAAGAATTCTCTTCCATGTTCCCAAATCACTGCAAGTCGGAGTTGGCTGGCACAGATGTTATTGGATCATCATGGACTCTGCCATCATCTCCCTGCTATGAGACTTCTAAGTGACACTTGGCTCCGCCATGAGAACATCATCACCATGGAACCAGCTAGTCTAGATATGGGTTAATAGTGTTCCTACAGCTGCCACCAAGTCTACCTCACTCTTAGGTTTGGATCCTGCCAATCCTTTCTCCCTCCTCATGCGCACAAAGACAACAGTCATCCCTTGTGGAATGAGAATGAACACTGCCACTCAGTTGGGAGAGTTTTCACAGCAGGGTATAGGAGACTCCTAAACATTACAGAGTTTAACCAATTATTTCTTGGATCTAGTAGCTAAGTCAGGAGAGCAAATTCAATACCACTGAACTTTATCTTGCATTGCAAAATTCAGCTAGGTCTTTCTATCTTTAGTACTATTCTTTTTTAAGTAGTGTATAAGTTTTCTACTGCTACATTGCAAATTATCACAAATGTACTGGCTTTTATCCTAACTATATAGCACAGGATTGTCCCAAGCCAGATGCCACCCAGGTCCTGTTGTGTGCCATGGTGTCACAACTTCAGGTGGGTTAGAAATCCAGATAAGCGCAACTGGATTTTCTGGTTAGGGTCTCATGAGGGTAAACTCAAGTTATTGAATAGGCTGAGTTCTGGAATGGAGCATCTGAGGAAAAGTTCACTCAGGTATCAGCAGAATTCAATTGCTTGGGTTTGCAGGACTGAGGTTCACATACTTTTTCTGGCAGCAGGGACTTCTCTCAATTTCTCAAGGCCAGCAGCTTTCTTCTCGCTGGGCCCTCCATCTGCAAGCCAGCAGAAGCATGTTGACTCTCTTGTAGTACTTTAACTCTCTCTGCCTTCCTCTTCTGCTAGCAGCTGAAGAAAGCTCTTGCTGATAAGGGTTCATGTGTTGAGATCGGCCCATCTGGATACTCTTCCTATTTAAGGTCAGCTTTGCTATATAACAGTCATGGAGTGATATCTCAGCAGGTTGCAGGGATTCAGATGAGATGGGGTGAGAGAGTATTAATATTTGCCCTCACATAGGACCTGTCACCCATCTGTAGTGTCCTAGCAATTTAAAAGCCCTTTCTCCTCCATCCACTTACACATATGAAAATATTGGCACCCCAAATATAGTCAATATTGAGGGAAATGTCTCAGTAACCTTGGCAACCAAGGGGTACTTGGAATAAAGGTGCAGCAATACTCCATCCATTGGACGTATGTGAGTCTTATCTATGGCCAAACAGGACCCTGTGTAGCACCCAGCTTGGGCCAGTCCTATGTTAGATACTTCATATCTATCATCTACTGTAATTCTAACAACTATCTTCTGAACTGGGTATCACTATTCCTGTTGGTAAGATGAGATAATGGTCGAACCATTGTGTCAACTTGAGAAGTTTCGAAGTTTAATGAGGTGACTCAGCAGGGAGCTGGGGTCCTCACTTTGTAAACATCCTCATCCTGTGCAAGAGGAGGGCAGGGAGATGGTGTGAGTGCTCCACCCACCTTAGGGGTGGTAGCCTGCTTACATTATAAGGGAGGAAAAGAGACGTGTTCTTCCCCTTTGCTCTTGTTGCTTTTGTTGTCTTCTGCCACCCTGGACTGTTGCCCCTCACCAAGCCAACCTGCCTGTGAGCCAGCCAAGTATGAAGTAAAACCTCCACAAACTGTGAACCAAATAAATCTTTCCTTCCTTAATTTTGGTGTTAGGTATTTTGTCTCAAAAATGAGAGAAAAGTAAACAAGACAGATGAGAAAATAGAAGTTTATAGGGGTAAAGTAATGAGTTCAAGTCCATCTCCCTAAGAAGCAGTGCTGATATTATAATTCAGATCTAACAATCTTGGGGTTTTATTTTGTTTTGTTTTGCTTTTCTTTTCTTTTTTTTTTCTGATACTGGCAATTGAACCCAAGGCCTTCACTCTGAACTATATCCTCAGCCCTTTTCTTATAGTTTGTTGGAGATGGGGTGTTGCTAAGTCATTAATTTGCCAGGTTGGGCTCAAACTTGTGATCTCTCCTGCCTCAGCTTCCTATGTTCTAGGATTATAGATATGCACTATGAGGCCTGGCTTTTGTTCTGCTTTTTTTTATTTTTAAGTGTTAGTCTCCTTTCAATATTTTAGTATGAATATGTTTAAACATTGGGATTAAAAAATAAACAGGATAACCATATACATTTACCTGATTTCAATAGTTAATATTTTCCCACACTTCCTTTTTCTCTCCTTACCTATCTATATCTACATCTTTACACAAAAACGCTTATGTGGTGTTTCTGCTACCAAACCATTTAAAATTAAGTTGAAGATGCCATAACACATTGCTATTAACTTCTCATGCACAAATACCCCTCACCTAAGGACACTGAAACCATCTACAATACATGGCAGTATCCAATCCATACTCAATTTCTCCTTCTGTCTCAGAGTGACTTTTGTAGCTGTTTTGCTGGTCAAGTGAGAGGAGCAGCTACAGGCAAGACAAGAGGGAAGTCCACCGTACAGGCAAGGAGGGGGCCAGGGAGCTCCGTCCACAGTAGCCCTTCAACTATTTCCACTGGTGACAGGGGTTTAGGGGGAAGACTTGCTCGGACTCCATCCAAAGTGAAGGTAACATCTCAGACTTCAGACGCGTGGTGACTCCCTTCCAGCAGCGACCCTGTGAGCACGCAGTTCCCACTGTCCCACTCCTTGCCATGTGACTCATACAGGCCTAGACACGCTGTCTCCTAAGGCTCAGCTGACATGTCTGTGTGTGGCCATGTGGTTCCACATTCAGTCTGCACTTTCGCGTCTCTGATTGATATTTTTATTATTGAACATGGTCCAGGCCCCACAGTCTCTGCAAGTACTTTAGGTACAGGCACTATAAAGATTAGGCAGGATACATTCTGGGAGCCAGCAGAGGCTAAACTCATAACCAAGTGAGGTAATGAACAAAGGAAGCTTGAATATGCTTGGGAGAGCCATGCTTCTTGAAGGCAAATCTGAGTTTATGCTGTTTTCCAGTGTTGGACCTCTACCTCGGCTGGGGAGAACCCAAGTAGGACTTTAATTAATAACCTTTAAGCTGTGGCTCTTAAAACTGTATGAACATGAGAATGATCAGGAGAGCTTCAAATGAACACTGATTCCAATCCTTCAGACTCTAAATTTAGTAAGCTTATGGTAGAATGTTGGTTTTAGCATCTTAACTATCCACATGATTCAAATGTACACTTTTTAAAATGAATTGTGTTAAATAAGTGAATTAAAATAGACAGTAGATAAAGATACAGTCTTACCTATTTCAGCCTCTGCAGAAATTCAGTACTCTTTCCACTACTTCTAGGAGAAAATCTAAAACTCTTTGCACAACCTTATAGGGCTTATGGGTGCTGTGTCTGCCCAGACCCAAATCAAAATACATCACACGTGTTCGCCCTTTGTGCCTCTGACTCCAACCTTTTGGGCCTTCTCCTAAGCACCTGGAATGTGGTGTAGGGGTTCCTGCAACCAGCCCTGAGCCCTTACTTTGCCTGGCCAGTCCCCACCTCTCTGACTTTCCACAGCCACCTTATAGTTAGTTGCCTTTCATGCTACCTGGAAGCCACTTAGATTTTATTGCAGACCAGGCCAGATCTCATCTCCCAACTCCCACAGCTGCAAGTGGCTCCAGAGGCCCTTGCCACAATTCACAGTTACACATCTGTGAAATGTCTGTTCATGCTGCTGAAGTGCTAGCCAATAGAAAGCCCAAGGCCTTCTCCTTCATTATCATGGCTTTGATGTTGCACATAGCACCTGCATTGAGAAATTCAACAGTTCTGTAAAACAAATGACAGTAAAACAATGAAAGGAACATTGCCTGTAGATTTAAAAGCTCCAACTCAAATGCTTGCTTTTGCAGCTAAGTTTCTATGCAACAAGGGGAGTTTCCTAACCTTTCAGAGACATCCTTGTCCCCTCTTAAGGTTATTGTAAAGACTAAAATGATAATTCACATAAGGAGCTCAATCCAGAACCTATAACACTTCAGGATTCTCAACAATGTTAGTTTTACTTTTGTTCCTTCAAGGAATGCTCATATTTACCAGAGAGAATAAAGAAAATATCCAGACTCTGTCTCACACATATAGTAGATAGATACCTATGTAAGGAAGAAAGGAAAATATCCAAAGACCAGACCCTTTTGGAGAGAAAAATGTACCATCTCCCTAGAGCATGGCCTCCTATTCTTCCCCTGGAACTCACATGGAGTGAGTTATCCAGCCCAGAACAGTGCTGCAACAATAGACTCAATCCTTGGTTCTGATCCCATTTCTTTCCTATATACTATGATAGGAAAAGTTCTAAGATGGCTCCACAGTCCAACCAGTGTCTGTATCCTGTGTAATTCCCTCCCCTTGAAAGCAGGCAGGGTCTGTGGAGAAGATACAATACTCCCTTGATGTGTGTTACATAAGCCTCCATGATAGCCAACTGGAGAGAGATTCTCTTGCTAGCTTGGAAGAACCCACTGTGTAATGAGGGAGTCACAGACCAAGGTCTGAGGGCAGCCTATAGGAGATGAGTTACCTCATCAAAATAAAGACCTCAGTTGTACAAATGTAAGGACTAAATTCTGCCAACAACCAGAATGAAATTAGAAGAGCACCTCAAGCTTCACATGAGAATACAGTTTGATCATCATTGATATCAGTGTTGATTGTGAGAACTTAAGAGCAGAGAATCCAGTTGAGCTGTGATCAGATGTCTGCTCTAAACATCTGGAACATGATAAATTTGGCTTGTTTTAGGCTCTTACATTGTAGTAACTTGTTACACAGCACTCGAAAACTGACATGTATGCTCCTAAAAGCAAACTGATAAGAATTTAGGCATAAATAAATAATTTACCAATATACAACAAGGGCACAGTGCCATTCCTATGTAATGCAGAGATTACGTGATTTTCAGCATTGTTAGAGTCATACATATATGTATACTCCTCCACGCTAATCCAAACTAGCATTTTAGCTAGCTAAAATATTTTGCAAGCTATCACACATTTCTATAAACTTCAGTTTTAATGATTGTATGGTGGTTAATTGAGAAGATATACCATAGTTTACTTGATCTTCCTCTATGATGTGGCTTTTACATGGTTTCAGATTTTACTCTCAATAATGTTGCAACCAGCACATTGGTGGGAGTTTTCCCTCCATCTTTGGGATTACTCTCTTAGATTATTTCCCAGGCCACTACCCCTTTGATTCATACCACCCTGTATATTGTCAGTATTTTGTACACCATTTATATGTTAAATGTATCATATCAAAAGGAGCCTACAGACAGTTTTCCTTTGTGTATCCCTCACTAGGCTGCTATGGTGGGTAAAGGACAATGCCAGGTAAGGATAGCAAAGCTTTCAACTTGGATACAACATTTAAAGGGACACCAAAAACTCGGTAATCAAAATAAATAATATTTTAGTGCAATTGTACTAGTTTCCAGTGGTTACATGACAAAGTGCTTTTGCTGAAGACCTGTCTCAGAGGACCCAAGACAACAGTTTGGCCACTGGCTTACAGTAACAATCAACAGGGAGTCACGTGGTGGTGAAGCAAGAAAGATTTTTATTCGAGGGTGGTTACACCAGGAGAGATAGCAATCTAGCAACTTCCTAAGAATTGCCTACATGGTACTCACAGTCTCCAGGATTATACAGGGTTAGAACTAGAGCAGGAGTGAGAAGTCTGTAGTCGAGCCAGTGGTTAAGCACTAGTCTGGTTGAGCACTATTTCAGGTCTGGTGCTGTGGAATCTGGCTGGGCCCAGGGAAGTTGTCACTGCTTGAGGGAGGCTGTTTCAGCTCCCATCACAAGATGATTGCCTACAAGGCTCCCTCCTGGGATTTGAGAGAGCCCAGAGGAATGCAAGAAAGAAAAAGGCCAGATTACAAAGATAAGATGGAGTTTCTTTAGGACAATGACCCGGTCTTCCTTCAGAAAAACAAACTAAACAGCTTAAAACAATAGGTACTCGTTCTGTAAGAATTCTAAAGACTGGAAGTCAGGAATCAAAGTGTCCACAAGGTCGTGCCTCCTCCAAGGCTCTCGGAAGGACCCTTCCCCGGCCCCTCCCCTCGCTTCTGCTGGTTAAGGACAACCCTGCATGTTCCTTGGCTTGTACCGGCATCACTTTTGTCCATCCTCCCTGGATATTCCTGAAGTTCACACAGTGTCCTCATTAAGACAGCAAATCATGGGATTCAGAGATGCTCTCATCTGGGAAGACCTTATTTAACTAATTATGTCTGCAAAGACTACTTCAGAAGAAGTTCACATTTTAAGATTCTGGATGAAGGTGACTTTGGGGGGAAATACCATTCAGCCTAGTAGAACAATCTCTTCTAAGGAAAACCAGAATTAATATAAAAAATCCGTGAAGAGCAAAATTTCAAAATTCTAAATAAAGATAAAATCCACCTCTGCACTGGCATGACTCACTCACCTCACTTGCCTCCCTCAGCCACAGCCCCAGCGAGGTCATCTCCGCAAGAAGCCTTTAGCACAGAGTCAAGGAGCTAAAAAGACATGATGAATGCTCATGCTTTCTCTTCCCCATCCATATCTTTATGAATTTAATAATTTTTTCCTACCATTTTGCTCTGTGTATATTTCATAAGGAGCTTTGGTATCTGTTCCTGAGATTTGACCTCCCAGATGTCAGTGAGCATGTTTGTGGTCTGCATTGCACCAATTTGGTCACAAAGGACTTTGTAAACAAGCACTGTTGGAAACATTTCCTTTCTCTTGTAGCATCATCTGTCCAAACTGAGATGACTCCATTCCTAATGAAAGAAAAGCATTCAGGGAAAAAGGTGGAGCCAGTGTCTTATGCCAGATGAGATCTAATTACTGCCAGTGAGCGCCTGGGACAGAGCTAACCCCAAAAGGCACAAGAACCTTCCCTAAAGCTCTGGCCCTGCGTGCAATCCTAGGAAAACACATCTAAGTTTGCACAACAGCCATTTCCATTATTCCAGTGGTTTGTGCCATAAACTTAGAAAGCTTTCCAGAATTCCCAAAGGAACTTATCTACCCCTGTACAGAAAAACACATAATCTCTGCTTGTGTACTGGTTTCTAAGCAAAGAAACATACGAAACAGAACAGTCTAGGCTGCAATGATTCAAAAAGTAGGTCATAAATATCCTTGAATCAAATTAACTGGGGCTCTCAGCTGGCAGCAGACAACATAGCAAGCAGATTCTATGTGGTTTGTTTTTCTTTCATTTCTTGAGTCATGAAGACATAAGCATTGAAATCTGCTAGTTTCTCTCACCGTGAAAAAAAGGTGAGAGGAGTTAGTTATTAACATCTACAGATTTTCAGGACATACAAAATTCTATGTGCTTTCTAAATACAATTTCCATAAAATCAAACTGACAAGGTTGATATTGAATCATTCTTGTTTTTGAAACTAGAAGTCTCAGAGAGATATCTGAGCCCCTTAATGTGTCCCAGTAAATAAGTGTGATTATTCCACCTAACTACAGAACCCTCCATCTGGTTACTGACCATATGCAAAGTGGCAGTTCTAATAGTCATGGCCCTGTAGATGCTATTCAAATTCAATACCTTCAAACAAAATTGCTCTATATTACAAGATTTTGAAATGGGTATAGCCACCACCAGGAACCATTTCTCTTCTAGGAATTTGCCCAAAGAAGACAATCAATATCACGTAAAACTTTAATGCTATTCATAGTGGTGTTATGAATAGTAGTGGAAAATGGAAACAGTAATTCAAATAATGGGTGGTTAAATGAATTATGATTCACTTTCAGTTAATGTATTCCAGTTTTTCCAGAGTTAATGCAGTTACCTTATTGTATAATATTCAAGTAAAATAACTAGACTGTCCACTTTATGTGACACAAGGATTCCTGAACATTACTAACAATTCATAAAGAGTAGCTATAGTTTCTGGTGGTAACTTCCCACTTGAGTTCATACACTTTTGGGTTCTAATATCTTTTGGTAATGTATTTACCCTCTCCCCTCTCTACTGAAGGGAATTTTCTCTACTGAAGGAATAGAATTTTTCTTTAATTTCTCAAAGTATGACTTGCATCTGTACTTGTGTGTATAACAGTCTTTATTGAGGAGCTCATAAGAATACAAGATGGAAAAAAAAATTCAAAGACAAGCATCAATATTCTTAAATCCAATATACATACTTCCAAGGAAGGAATACTTCACTGACCATCTTACATTTTGTTCTGGCCTACCCATCCTGCAAGGGGTCACTTTTGTAAGTATCCAGGTCCTTCTCATTCAGTGGGGAAGTAGGCCTGCAAGCCTAGCTCGCTGCCCACAAAGGAAGTCCAAAATCTGCGAACATCAGAGCTACTTCAAGGAGTTATCTCCCTGCTACCTCCTTCAGCTTTAGTTTCTTTTTAGTATCTAAATGCCCATTGAAGATTTTTTTAAATGCCAATACCAATAAAATAAAATAAAATAAATTCCCATAAATGAATTTTGCCACCACACCCCTGAGAAACTAAGACAAACTGCCGATGTGTTTTAAAATAGCAATTTATTTTCCTTCCCACCACACATTTAGTTTATTCCTTAGAGTCATTAAAAGTCATGTTGTAGAAAAGTATTTAATGACATGGAAACAGTATATATGGCATATGGATAAGTGACAAAAAAAGACCTATCAAGAAACACATGCAGTAGAATCCAAATTATGTGGAAGTCATATATATATTTAATTATGGAAAGGAGGGGAAGATTTGGAAATATACTGTTGTGTTTTTCTATTTTGCCTTCCTCTATCTATCTGTCTCAGGGGAAGGCATTATAATAGATGCCAAGAGAAAGAATCACTGTTTAACTTTTGACATTCAAAACAGGATTTCACTCCGAGATGGGTTTGAAAGCTAGAAACTGGTAAAAGAGGGCCATATCATTGGCTTTGCTTAAGGAATTAGAGGCAAGAGAAATGGAGACCAAGTGGTAAAAGATTCAGGGAGGAAAAAACAACTGTTTTATGAGCTCAGGGTATCACTAAGGACAGGCAGAACTTCACCTCACTCTCCATGTAAGACTCAGGGTAGAGACCAGTGCAAAGCAAGCCCAGGACATATGGCTTGAACTCATCTTGGTAAGAAGGGAAAAAGCAGGAAGAGTGGTCATGTACTTGGGAAACAACAGAAGAAGTAAACCAAGTGGGCAAACAAGATGTAGCAGAAACTCAAGAGTCTACAGAATCTGCAGAAGTCATCAAAAGACTTTGGTTGCAGAGGTAGGCCCATGCATCTTGAACCAGCTGAGAAAAACTAGGACAAATGTCAGAAGTCACAGATGCCAGGGTGACTGCCAGCACAATTGTTAAAGGTGAATCTAGGCTAGATGTATCTCAGTAGCAGAAGGGCCTAAGGGAACAGTCCAAGGCTGGTGTCCTCCTGGACTTGTGGACACAAATGTCATGCCACATTTCCAAATGGCCTTTTGGGAGGAGGAAGGTAAGGTAGGCTGGAATAGACTCAGAAAGACTGAGCAGTTGGCCCAGGTAGTCTAAATTAAATCTAAAAAGACTATAAACTATCAGTTTAAACTCAACATGAGTTAAGCTAAGAGTGTTTTCTAGCAATTCCCAAGTGTAGATGGAGTAAGAGTCAGAAGGGGTCTGGTTCGGAAGGGCAGACTCATTCTCAGGTATTAGTGTGTATCAAGATGACCTGGGAGCCATATTAGATCAAGGATCAATGTGCTCACTCCTTGTAATTAACAAGGACCTGCATCGCCCTCCCCCTTGAACATGTTTATTGAGGGCTGAGAAATCAAACAGCATGGCATCAGCATCTGGTGGGGTCCTTCTTGCTAGTGAGAGCTTTCTGCAGCATCCCAAAGCCACTAGGGGCATCACACTTCAAGGAAGCTCACAGGACATAACCAAATTGGCTTTTATAACAGACCCAGTTTCTGATTCCTAGATCAAGAGAGGATTTACTAGGCAGCTTTCTGTCACTGTGACAAAATACCTGACCTAAGTAGTTTAAATGAGGAGAAGGTTATTTGGGCTCACGGTTTCAGAGGTTTCAGGCATTTGGTTCCATGCTTTTGGCAGACATCATGGTGGAAGGGCATGATGGAGAAAAGCTGCTTGACTCATGCAGCCCATAAGCAGAGAGAGGCAGGGAGAAGCAAGACAGGAAGGAAGAAGCAGAAAGAAGCCAGGTACAGTATAGTCCCCAAGTTCATACCTGGTGACACACTCCCTTCAGCTGGCCTCCACTTTCTGAGTAGCCACTTCCTGCCATAACGCCATCAAATTATGGCCTCCTTAATGGATTAATCTACTGATAGTTAGAGTCCTCACGATCATTCATCTCTGGAAACACCCAAAGACACACCTAGAAGTGTGCTTTATTGATTTCCTAGGCATTTCTCAATCCAATCAAGTTGACAGTGGAGATTAACCATCATAGTGGAGCCTGAGAATTTACATTTTCTAACAAGTTCCTAAATGATACCAAAGCTACTCAGGGAAGGGGTGACACATTGAGAACTCTTCTAGAGAGTTAATGAATGGTATTGTGTTGGTCCAGCTAAATGATATTGAGGATTCTTCATCTAACAATCTTTGTCTATAGTCAGAGACAAACTTGCTAAATAGCACTCGTGGTTCTAAATTGTAGGATTGCAAATGACTTGTATTTTTTACTCTTTGCCGCCTGACTTTTTCTAACATTACAAAGGCATTATTCAAAAAGCTGAAAGGACTTGCTGGTTGGGATCCATTTCATAAGGACCAAGAAAATAAACTGAGCAAAGAATCAGGCTCTCACTCTTTCTTCAAGATCCAAGCTGCCTCTTGCAAGCTCTGAACTTTTTACTGTGAATACTTCACAAAATACCCAAATCCCTTTTATATGCAAAGGCAGCAATCAACAAATACCTATGAGTTGAACAGTGTCTTAGTCTGTTTTATGTTTCTATCACTGAAGTTATTACACCACACAGTAGGTAATTAACAAGGACTTGCATCCCCCTCCCCCTTGAACATGTTTATTGAGGGCTGAGAAATCAAACAGCATGGCATTAGCATCTGGGGGGGGGGTCCTTCTTGCTAGTGAGAGCTTTCTGCAGCATCCCAAAGCCACTAGGGACATCACACGGCAAGGAAGCTCACAGGACATAACCAAACTGGCTTTTATAACAGACCCATTACCACGCTAATTAATGAACTTCTTATCACACATTAATTCATTAATTCATGAATGGATGAACCTGTTCATAAGGGCAGAGACCTGATGACTCAATCGCCTCCCAAAGTTCCCACTTCGCAAAAATACTGTGTTAGGGACCACATTTCTAACATGCCAACTTTTCCAACCATAGCAAAAGGTAAAAAAAATTTCACAGACCCTTAACTAGTTCCCTTACTCAGCTACTCAGCTGCTGTGGTACTGGAAAACTGCTAAGTGGACTAACTCCTACAGGGCTTTGAAAAATGTGCATCAACCCCAACTTGGGGCCTCTGTACCACCTACTAGAAATCACTGTTAACATCCCAACCAGGAAAAGCAGTGTTATAATACAACACCTGGATTGACCCTGAAATGCCAGGACACAGCAGGAGTTTAATGAGCTGGGCAAGGTAGATTTTGATAGCAGGTTTTGTACCAAACATTCTGGCGCATATGACCAGCCTAGAGGAAAGAGAGAAAGAGGGACTGACTAGCGGTGCACGTCCAGAATCAGCCCAGAAAAGAAGACCAAGACAGAGAGAGAGAGAGAGAGAGACAGAGACAGAGACAGAGAGAGAGACAGAGACAGAGACAGAGACAGAGAAAGAGAGGGAGGGAGGGAGCTGAGAGCCTGTGGTCCCCAGCTTGGCTTGGGGCACCTTGCTGGCACCCACCCTCTTCCTGTAGATGGCCACTGTGCACAGGGACTAAGCGAGAGGTCTGCCAAAAGGTCCGGTAGTCAATACAGGTGGAAATGGTATATTTCACACAGAATGAAGCCTTAAAATCAGTTCAACTACTTGTGAAAAATTGCCCTGTGAATGTCCTAAGACATCTTATTTTCTAAAACCTAAACATTTCAAGAAGTGATACTAAACATTGGCCAGCATCAAGAAATCATCCAATACCAAATGCTGGCGAGGCTGTGGAGAAATAGGAACTCTTCTGCACTGCTGGTGGGAATGCAGACTGGTGAAACCACTGTGGAGATCAGTTTAGAGATTCCTCAGCAAACTAGGTCTAGAGGTCCCATTCAACCCAGCTATTCCCCTTCTGAGTATTTTCCCAGAAGATCTTAAAACATCATATCACAGCGATATATGTGCACTCATGTTTATAGCAGCACAATTTGTAATAGCTAAATCATGGAAGCAACCCAAATGTCCAACCACAGAGGACTGGATAAAAAAACTATGGCATTCTTACATAATGGAATATTATTCAGCTACAAAGAAAGACAAACTTGAGGATTTTATAGGCAAATGGTCATAATTGGAGACCATACTCATAAGTGAAATAAATCAGATGTGCATGTGCAAACAGCATATTGTATCATTAGTGTAAGAACCTGAAGGTGGGAATATAAATTAGGAGGTACGAGAGAAAACTGCTCAAAAGTAAAGAGCAATCAGGATGAAGGGAAGGAGAAAAGGAAGAGAGGGATAGCCATGTAAGTATGTGTATATATGCAGGATGGCTAACATGGTTGCACTATTGTCTCATGTCACTTTAATGTAAGGAACAATCAATGATTAGTTGTTTAATCAATCTTGTATGTCCATTTGCATTGTCCTGAACATGCACTTTGAAGTTATCAATGTGTAATACAACAACCATTGTTAATCTCCTGCCATCTTATCTGTCATTCAGTTTTTGTACTATTCTTGTGCTACTGTGTGTCTGTTTGCTAATGTTTCTGTTCTTTTACTTTCAAAATAAAAAAAAAAAAGAAGTGAAACTGGAAGCCCAACTGGCTCATCATGAAAACTACACAATGTGTGGGTTACTTTTATTTCTTTTTATTTTGGGGGTAGAGAGGTGGTTCAGCATCTTTATTTACTTACTTTTTATTTTAAAAAGACAAAAAATAATAAAAATGATACAGAATTTTAAAACAAGATGATGGGAAATTAACAATGGTTATTATATTACATAATGTTATCTTCAGAGTAGTTGCTCAGATTACCAGTTGCAGGCATGTAAAATTGATCAAACAATATAAGCACTAACTGTTCCTTTCAATGAGCTAATAGAAATTAGTAGTACAATTGTCTTAACTATCGTGTGTGTGTGTGTGTGTGTATATCTTTTTTCCCTTCCTTCTTTTCTCCTTCCCCCTCCTCCCAGTTGTTCTTTCCTTTTGAGCAGTTTCTTTCTTTTACCATATCTGTTATACCTTTTGGATCTTATTTACTCTTTCAGTTTCTTACAAACAGACACAATATGGTATTTACAGACACAATTCTGATTTATTTCACTTATGAGTGTAAAAGCCTTGAGTTTATCTTTCTTCATAGCTGTGTAGTACTCCATGGTATAAAAATACCGCATCATTTTTATCCATTCCTCGATTGATGGATATTTGGGTTGCTTCCAAGATTTAGCTATTACAACAATGTGTGGGTTACTTTTCAAAGGAAATTTTAACACTTGCAGGGACACAGCTTGCTCCCAGCAAGCATTATCACCCCCCTTTATGTCTTACCTACTGCTTTGTTTGTAAAAATGGCTCAAATACAGATTTTTTAAAACCCTGCCTCAGGGACCCCAGGCTTTGGGGCCAAGCAGGCTGACTGATACTTTTGAGCAGATCAAAAGCATCCATCTATTCAGAGCCCTTGAAATCCATCACTTGGCTATAACACTGCTAATGTCACTGCTCATCCAGCTCAGGAAACAAATTGTTACCAGGCAACATTAACAATCTGTGAAATTGTTCTCTTAAATTTCACTGCAGGACTGAAAACCCATGACCTGTGTGTACTAGGTGCTATGTGCCATCACACCCTGGGGCCAGATGACTGGCTTAGTGTGGGGGATTTGTTTTCTCCCTGTCACTCCCTATTTGGCTATGAGCCCCTTGAAAGCAGCAATGCTGTCTGAATTATCACCTTAGCCAGGAATGTTTACCACTGTGCCTAGTACTCGCTAGATTCACCAGTGTTTGTTGAATAGATGAGTGGATGAATAATTCAATAATTAATAATAACACTTGCTCCCACAGAGGGAGCATTTACTGTGTATTCAACACTATGATAAGCAATTTGCGTTAAGAATTCTGCTTAATCCTCCTAACAAATCATTTTACAGTAAGAAATGGAGACTGAATGGAGAAAGAAAAAAAGAGGGAAGAAGGAGAAAAAGAGCAACCAAGAGGAAGAGGGCGTGGAAGAGGAGCCAGAGAGAGAGAGAGGAGAGGACACAGCGCGAGGGGAGGGTGGGGAGAAAGAGCCCTAGAGAGGGGCCAGCTGACACCTGCGAAGGGCTGTGTCCTGCAGGAAGCCCCACCCACACAGGTGCTGGGAGGACTCCACTGAGCCAGCATGGCACACATCCCACGGGGCTGGCCAGGGGAGGGGCCGATGCCAAGATAGCAACTGGCACCAAGGACTGACCAAAATGACCTGCTGGACAGGTCCTGGCCAAAGGAGTCTCATCACCAACCAGATCTGAAAACTGAGTAGGCAGGCTTGTTAGGTCTGAGCCAGAGGCTGCATTCTGATCTAGGGTTATAGCCCGAGACTCAGGCACAGAACACAGGGTGGGAAACCAGTTACAGAACAGAATGATGAGGGGTACCAGGCAAGAGACCACCAGCCAGGCTGAGAAAGTATTTCATATATTACAGAAGAGTGTTTGAATATTGTTTGTTTTTAAAAGTAAGAATTTCTTTCTATTAGGAAAAAATGTGATCAATACAAGAAAAAACTAAGCAATACAAAATAGAACAAAGGTCAAAGCATAAAACTTAATTAAATTGTGTTATCTGAGAATAAACCTTGTTACTGTGGATTCATTTCAGACAAACAAGCACAGACACAGAGAGAAACAGATTAGTAAAGGAATGGTCACAGATGACACTCAGACACATAGATATTTATTAAATGTCATTTCTAGAGAATTAAAATCATTTATTTGATTTTAGTGATATTTATTTGATTTTTAATTTTACTTAAATTTCCAGTTCAGTGTGTGCTTCCTACCAGTTTGAAAAACCTCAAGCCAGAAATATGACTTCAAATTACCCCAGACTGACAATTGCTTAAGGTACTGAGCAAAAGCAACTGTGGCTTCTCTCTGCAAAACCTACCTGCCTCCCAGGCCCCACAGCCGGATTCCAGGACAATGAGACCTTTGAATTTAACACCACAAAGAAAATAGCCCACCGTGTTCAAATATAAACCCAGACCAAAAAAAAAAAAAAAAAAAGGAAAAAATATTTGATTTTGAATTATTGAACATAAAATTTAAAATGTTTAACATGTTTTTATTTTTATTTTATTATTATTATTTTTTTTTTTGCGGTACTAGGGATCGAACTCAGAACCTTGTGCTTGCCAGGCAAGCACTTATTCCACTGAGCTAGATCCCCAGCCCCTTAAATGTTTAACATATTATGGTATGGGGAACCACTCATGATACAGGAAAATAAATCTCCCAACCTGGATGATATCAGATGAGTTCGTATTCTCCAAAACAGAAGAATGAATTTTAGGAACAATGGAAGTTAAGAGCAGAATATATTTATTAAGAGAAAGAAAGCTTCTGTCCAAGAGAGGGACAGAAGGGGGGCCCGAGTGGGTTCCCCCCGATTGTCTTTTCCAGGGACTTTTATAGAGAAAAACCATGAGGTGATGCGGGTCTAAGGTAGGGGAGATGGACAAAACTATGGTCAGCCAATAAGATTACAGGTATAATTGTCCAGGTAAGACTGAGTGGACTGGGATCAAATGGGGAAGCGAGTCACATAGCAAGCGGGCATGAATACAGATCAAGGGCTTTTCCTGTGGGGGTCGGGCTAGCGACTCTTCCTGGCTTTTTAGAAAGTGGTTGTTACTTATTTAGAATATCAATCCCTGATATTTATACGTAGGGAAGTGAGTGGGTGCATTTGTAGAGCACCCTTTGTCTTAAGGTCTGGCCCACAGGTCTGCTGGCTCCTCCAGGTCTGTTGGCTCCTTCGAGGACCTGGCCCTGTTGACTACCTATAATATTTCTATCTAACTCAGCTGCCTATAACACTCAGACTGCTTCAAAGCCCCAAGGGCACCTGAGAACATAGGAGGAGACGACCCTGCTTGTCTAGCACAGGCACTCAGTGGGATATAGTTACGTAACCATGACTTAGCACAAGTAAACACACATGTGCAGGTTAGGGCACTCTGTGAGAATGTAAATATGGAATAACAACCTGTGTAAGAATTGTATAATAAAGACACAAGTGGCTCTTAGGTTCTGCTCTTTGTGCTCTGCCGTGCTCTATGCTGCCTGCTCTTATTGCCGATGTCTTGCACATGCGTTCTTTAACCTTGGGACCTCACCCAAGAAAATCTCCACTGTCCCTCCTCAACCAGTAGGCTAACACATACCTAAACAGAGAGAACATTTGAAAACGCAAGGAACTAAAAATATAAAGTGTACCCAAAACAGATTTCAAGAAGAACCAAATAGGGCTTCAAGAAAGGAAAAAAATAGTCTCATCATTGAGATCAAAACATTAAAGATTGGTTAGAGAGTGGATTAGTCTCTTCTGAAGTGAGACTTTGTGAACTAGAAATTGTAACTGAGGAGATTATTAAAATTAAGCACAGGGAAAATACACAAAAAGGAGGACAGATGAAGGGTCCAATAGAAAGGTATAATGTATGTACAGCTAGCATTGCAGGAGGGAGTGACCTAAGAAAGAAGAGCTAATCATTTCCTGGAACTGATGTTTAAAATGAAAGAAGATAGAAAGAAATACATTATGAGATAGACCATTATCAAACTGGAAAATACCAAAAGCAAAGAGCAGATCGTATAAGAAGTCAGAAAGAAACGACAAATTAATTTCAAAGGAATGTGGGGGGCCTACTCCCACCTTGGCCCGGGTGTGAACAAAGATGAAAGACAAAACACACACCAAGTTAGTTTAAACTGCTGGCAGCCAGGAGCCTCTTACTAGGAGCCGTGAGTCTGTGCCTCATCCTGCTTCTATTCACCCAGACATGGGTACAAACAGTTAAAGTAACCCAAGACTCATCTGCTTTCCAGTATCCATTAATACATGCTCATGGCGGGCGTGGTGGCACACAGCTGTAATCGCAGCACTCAGGAAACTAAGGCAGGAGGATCACTGAGTTTAGGGCCCATCTGGGCTACAAAGTGAATTCAACTCCAGCCTGAGCTGCATAGTGAGATCCTGTCTCAAAAAAAAAAAAAAGAAATACTTGTTCAGGTAAACAACTTAATCTCAGCTGTATAACTTTTCCCTAGAACCTGCAACATGTCATCATCCCTGCATGTTACTTTTCTCCTTTGTGTTCACAGAAGAGGCCAATTAGGTCTCAATTCTCCCCTGGTCTCCCACATCTCCCCCTTTCTGTTTTTCCAATAATAGCATTTAAATGTCAATCGCTACCTTTCCTTCCCTAGGGGAAGTATGCAGATGCAGCCATTCTGTCCTTTGTCCGGACGTCTCTTCTTTAATCCCTAGGCCTTCACCCACACCTGCAATGTGTTGGAAATTGGCTTTTTTCAAAGACTGCAGCTCCATCTGACTGCCCATACCAATCCAGCTGTCCCTCCTCTGAAACTGCTGTGAAAGGTGTATGGCTTGCGTCTACATGTTCCCCCAAATCTCATGCAATCATGGGGGTCAGTCTTTTCAGAGGTGGCTAAATCTAGTTTGTGATTGATTGATACTTAAATGCTGGGATTAAGAGTATGAGTGATACACCCTCCCTAGGGCAGGTAGCCTACGAAAGAGCTTCTTCCTTCCCTTCCCTTGCTTGCTGTTGCTGTCTTCCACTGCCAGGAATGGTTGCCCCTCTGCCATGTGTCACCCTGCCCTGGAGCCAGTCAACTATGAATGCAAACCACACACTGTGAGCTAAGCAAACCTTTTGCCCTTTAACTTTGAGTGTCAGATATTTTGTCTTAGAGATGAGAGGAAACTAGGTGCGTGGGCGGAGTCCACTCGGGCTCTGACAGCGGACGGGTCTTTTTTCTCCTGGCTAGTTTTCTTTAGTCGTCCTCTGGCAGAAGGCTTTCTCTGGTGAGGAAAGTGGTGTCACACGGCTCCCTAGGTACCTACGCCATTTCCTGTAACAACACACACAAAACCCCTGCCCCCACACCGGCAGGGTTCCCAAGTAGCCACAAGAGCTAATTTGAATTTTCTCTGGGGCTATGAATAACACATGTTGCATCAAAGTCCATTCAGTTTCTAGGGAAAGAAGAGTAAATTGTCGCTGAGAATCGACAGCAAGCCATACATCACCCACACAGTACACCATATAGGCTGGAGGGAATTTTTTCCAACAAAGTATGTTCTATCCTTGCAAATGTTTTCCCTTAATTTTAATATCATTGACACAGACTGGGATTGCCCATCATTCTCCACGGCAAAGATTATTCCCTGTGCCAATCAGCACCAATTTCTACCGATTCCTGAAAACATGTTCCCTTACTTTCAACAATATAGACACACCTCCATTATTTTCCTTTAAATTTAACAATACAGACACACTTTCCCTTGCCACAGTAATCCCCTAAAAGTGTTTAAAACCCTTAATTTCAACAATACTGGCACAGTTTCCTTTAACTGATACAGTAATCCCCTAAAAATATTTTCCCTTAATTTTAACAATCCTGACATAACACTGACACAGGTTGCTGCCCCATGACACCCTAAGTAATGAGCATCCCCTCATGGGAGGTATGGCCAGATCCCTCATTTCCCCATATCTGTTCTCAACCAGCAGCTTCAGCCTTGATAACAGGTAAAAGGATTAACTAGGCAATACAGTCTCCTTGTTCAAAACCCAGACATCATGCAACTGAACCATAACCTGAATCTCCCCAGCAAGGGTCTGAGTCAGTAATTCCAGGGAGTACTTCAACGAACACCGTGTAGGTTCAACTATTTTTTTTCTAACAAAACCCATAGTTCCTCATCACATGTTGGGCCTGGGGCCCAGCTAACCTCCCATTTCCCATCAGTGAAAGTCTCGTCTTTATAATATTTCAAATGACATTGATTAGCCGAATGATTTCCTTTTTGACACCTATGGCAGAGGCCTGGCACTTTTCTCTCCAAAGAAAGGATGGCCACACCTCCTTTTTCTTCTTCTGGGTTTGGGTACATTGTTTATAAATATGCCCCATTTTACCAACACCAAAACTTTGTACTTTTGAAGCAGCTCGACTTTGTTTATCTGAACTATCAACTGAAGAATTCTTCCCTATTATTCTGGACGCTGGTGCCCTCACTTGCATTTTCTATCTCACTCTCAGTTTCATTTTAAACTTTGACCCGTGACTCTAGCCGAGCTTTTTCCACACACACTCACTTTTTTCTTTTGACTTTTTCATTTGACCTTTTTTGAGACAAGGTCTCACTATGTAGCCCAACCTGACATCAGATTTGTGGCGATCCTCTTGCCTCAACTCCTGAGCGCTGAGATTACAGGCATGCGCCACCACTCTCAGCTCTTCTTTTGACTTTTATGGCAAAGCTCCCAGTGGTTTACTCACTACGCTTTCTGTTCAGGTGGGTTTTCTGGACCAGGATTTTTTTTTTCTTTCTGAGCTTTGCACGTCTTTGCTCAGGTTGTCCCTGATCCTGAGTGTCTCTTTTCAAGTTCCTGTTCAGGTGCCACTTGTGAGTGAGCCAATCCCACCAGTGTGTCACCCTGACCCGGAGGAGAATGAGGATGAAAGACAGAACAGACACCATTGACAGGTGGGCAGCTGGGGCCCTCTTGCCTCCAGTAGGAAGGGAGTCCTAGCCTCGCTCATACCATTTTTATTCACCCAGATTTGGATACAAACAAAGTAACACAAGATTCACCTATTTTCTAACATCCATTAGTACAAGCTCAGGTAAACAACATAATCTCATCTGTATAAACTTTTCCCTGGAACCAGCAACATACGGTTGTCGCTGTGTTTCTTTTCTCCTTTGTGCTTACAAATGAGGTACATTAGCACTCAATTCTCCTGACCTCCCACAAAGGAACAAAAATTAAGCTACAAGTTTCTTCTCAGCATAAACCAGAATATAATGGAATGATATCCTCATTATAAAAATTGGCACTTGTGTAGTATTTATAATGTGCCTAGAAATGTGTTCAGGGTTTTATTTGCATTAACTCATTTAATCAAAATCATAATGAAGTAGACATGATGATGATGATGATTCTTATTTGATATGTAAGACAGCCAAAGCCAAAAGTCTGAAATAATTTTCTTATGTTCACACAGTGTCAGTGTCAGGAGTCAAATCAAATTAGCCTCCATGCAGAAACTGTGTCCTTGATCACTACATTCCACAAATTCTCTGTACTGAGAAAATCATTGTCAGCTAAATCCTTTAGCCAAAGTACCTTTGCAAACTGAGGCCATGGATAGTTTTCCCTTCTGGTCTGACTACCTAACTCAATTAAAAATTTGAACTTGTAATTTAAAATGATACCACAGTGGACACTGTTGGTCCAGTTTACCAAATATTTAAGCAAAATGAAAGCCAATCTTATTTCTGTTCTACTAGAAGAATACAAAGAATATTTCAAATTTATGTTTTGAGGCCAATATAATCCTGAGACCCAAACCTGGCAAAAACATTGCAAAAAAAAAAATAAATTATAAATCAATTTCCTCATGAACAGAGATACAAAAATCTTAATCAGAGTATTAGCAAACCCAATACACCAGAGCAATTTGGCAAAATCTCTTCAACTGAAAATGCGTTTACCCTGTGGCCCGGCAATCACAGTTCTGGGAATTCATTCTACATAGTTAACTTCCCTCACATAAAATGATAAGTGCCCACTGAAATATAAAGTATTCATTACATCATTGCTTGGATTAGAAAAAAGTTGGAGTCAACTCAAGTTTCCAAAAGGAAAAGAATCATTATATGAATTATTATATTCATACCATGAGATATTGTGCAGCACTGATGACAGTCCCTCTGTATTGATATGAAAGATCTATAAGCTATACTGTTAAATTTTAAAAGTCAAAGTACAGAACAATGTTTACATTATGCTTACTTTTATATTAGAATGTGGAAAAATAAGGATTTTTTATTCACAGTTGTATAAGCATATCATATAAAACACCAAAAGAAATACAAAAGGCTTCTTTTGGGAGAGGGGGTTGTAGTCACAGTTGAGAGAACAAATTTTTAATTGAATTTTCAATTGAGTTTCTTCTTGTGTATTGATTTTTAAATCATAGGGCTATATTATAAAACCAAATAAATAAACATCGAAGAAGAATAATGTCTTATGGGAAGAAAACAAAACAAGATTACAATACAAACATATGACATAAAAAAGCACAGAGGGAAGGGAGAGCATGATAGAAAGTAAGATGTGCCAAGATCCTGCATTGTTTGACACAGTGAGCAAAAACACTGATTAATACTGATTTTAAAATACTGATTTAGATTGTAATAGGTTAGACATTAATGTGATAATGGACAATTGATATTCTAATAACACAGTCTGAAATATAAAAAGCAAAATTTGACAGAACTACTAGGAAATTAAATACAACTCAACCATAGTGGGACATTTTTAAGATACTTATGCCATACATATATGGCTTCCAGAAGACCAAAAATAAGTGAGGAAGGATTTGAACAGCATAATAAATGACCTTGATGTAATACCCCATATATATCTATTACTTTGGGCTTGATAATAACGAAACAGATAAAGTGCTGAGGACCACCTTGATGCAGTATTAATATTAGTAAATTGGCATAAAAAATTGAGTATCTGTCCTAGGCCTACACGACTTGTGGTGAAGCCCCTGACTGGCTTACGGACAGATTAGTCTTTAAGCCAATGGCCAGAGCCAAGGCTGGCAAACAGCCTATGAAGTTCTGGTGCTTCAAAACAACATAACATGGCAGCTGAAGACTCTGACTAGTGCAAGTTCTGTCTAGTGCAGTAACTGAAGTTAGCAGACAATCAGGTTAAGAGTTAACCGCAATCTGTTCCTATGTGATTTCCCAAAAATACATTGTTTCTCAATTCTTGAACATTGAGTATATCAACAATTCACCTCCATCACTTTCTGCAGCCTCCCACCAGCACACTCCCCAGTCAAACTGTACACCTAATAATATCCAAAGACACCATGCCTCATGGTCTTAGTCTGTCATTGGGCTTTGACCACCCTGGTACTTCTTATAACTAAAATACGTATTTCATCTGTGTTTTATTCTGTTGTTGCACCTCTGAGCAGCAGATCACCAGTCCTAGGTCTGGACCCTGATTGATAATAAAATAAATATGAAACATTGTTATGGCTTGTATGTAGATGTCCCTGCAGAACTTTATGTGGTCATAGGTTAGCCTTTTCAAAGGTGACTGGATCTAGAGTGTATAATGCTGGTATTAAGGGTGTGATGCTGGTATTATGAATGTGTGGTCACTAAATTAGTATATGATTGGTTTGGCATAGTTCAGGGTATGGACAGTGGGAAAGGCCACCACAGATGTGACTGCTATGCACCCTAGAGATATGTAGCCTGGATAAAATATAAGGCAGAGAAAGGGGGCTGCTGCTATCACTTGCTGCTTGCTGCTTCTTTGCTACTTCACTGCTTTGTTGCCTTCTGTCTGCCATGAACTGTTTCTCCTCCGTGATGCCCCTCTGCCATGCCACCCTGCCTTGGAGCCAGCCAACTGTGGACTGAAACCTCTACAAACTGTGAGGCAAATAAACCTTTCTTTCTTTAACTTTGTTTGTTGGGTATTTTGTCTCAGTAATGAGAAAAGTAACTAAGACAAGCATTTATAAAAATGGACTTTGTACTATGCCATAAAACCAATTACAGTAAATTTAATGCAACTACCTGTAGCAGCATCAGGCTGTTCTCATATTACTGTGCTATTACTATAGAAATTCACAACTGAAACTGTCCATTACATTCTAACATTTACAGCAAATTAATTCTAATCTGGCTCAAACTATTGAAAGGTTATAAAATAAAAATAATACACTCTAACTTTATACTATGAGAAAAATAAAACCTTGAATTGAAAATAGGGCAAAGATGAGAGAAAGTAACACTGTAGTCCAACCTCACTCATGAGCAGAAATGTAAAAAATTTATCCTAAATGTTATGCTCTTTCTATTGACAGAGCAGGAGCTAGAAATCAAAGCAGTGAAGATGCTGAGGCCAGAACAGAAAATGGCACAAAGACCAAAGTGGTCCCAAGGAAGTTTAGCTCATTATTAGCGAATTTCAACTCTGTTTTGCAAGAGCTATTGGTCTAAGCTTCAAATCCAAACTCACACATATGCATTTTGATGTGGCAGAAGATAGAACTTTCTACTATGAAAGTAATTTGGCTAATACATTCTTGAATCAGATTTTCTTTGTCTCAGAACTCTGTAGATGTCATTTCACTGTGTTCTTATATGTATTGATCCATGAATTTTTTTTTTCTATAGCCTTTCCTTTCATCTCTTGGTTGGCTAGGATTTTAAAGTAGTTGGTTTGTTTGCTTCCAGAATGGTTTATAAATACTCATTCTCTTATTCTCTCTTGATGATTGCAGATAAAAGTTATTTTTTAGTCATATTTTCCCTCACAGGAATGTACACATTTCTCCATTGACTGGACTTCTGCTATGGAAAATCTGATGTAACCTAACTCTTGTTCAAAAGACTTTTTTCTTTTTCTGGTGACCTTCTTATGGTGACCTTAAGAATACTTTTGTTCTTTCTCCAATAAATTTAAAACGTCATCTTTCAAAGTCTACTGTCAGGACCAATATTTTTCTATAGTTTGGGTTACCTTTGCATCAAACTCAAATATTCCTTCCAGTGGAAATTTTCATCTACAGAATGTTTAATAGTTTTTCTCTTCCATTTGTTGGGTTCTCTACTTGCTATTTATTAACTTGTGATTATTGTTGTCTCTCTTTTGTTGCTGTCTTCTATTTCTCTAATTTCTTTGTTCTCTTTCTAAAACATTTAAATTTAGTGAAAATATCTCTAATGGTTCTTGGATTTCAATGATTATATTTTCAGCCATGGTTATCCTGTTTTATCCATTTCAAATTTATTTATTACTCCTGCAGTGATAGTACTTCGTTCCTCCTTTTCCTTTCTCAGCTTTGTAAGCTCCCTCTCCATCTTAATCAGCTTTTTCATCACATAATTCCTGAACTAGTCTAAAAATTAAATCCAAGTTTTCTTTAACCTGTTGTACAGCATGAAATACTTGCAAGGAATTTCCTCCTTACATGCTTTAGTGTATTTTCTCTTGGAGTAGATTCTTCAACTATCAATTCATTCTATGTTCCTTTCACTTCTGTGATTCTTTCTACTTTATCATTTGTGGTTGTTACAGTATGGAAGCTTATGTATATTTCTTTAACTGTGCCCCTATTCAACAAGGCCACTCTATTTTCAGATGAAAGTGGATAAACTCTTATTGTCTCCTTTTCCCACTTGGAATCTATTTCCTACAACTCTGAACTTCAGTGTAGGAACTAGTAAGAATGTGATCCACTTACAGCACAGGTATATCTTAGGCTGTGTGCAATCTTCACTGAAAAACATGGCTATATCCTCTCCCCGCTAAGATTCAGTTAAGGCTTTAGGATCGAGCTCAGTGGCAGCACACTTGTTCGGCGTGCCCGAGTCCCTGGGTTCAATCCCTAGTATGAGAGAACTATACAGTTAAGTACCTGTGAAATAAGTTTATTCTGCTTATTAAAGTGAGCCTTGAGCTTCAAATTATACCCTTAATTCAGTGTCACACCCTGGAACCTACATGTCATCTACACTGTCAGTGTCAGTGTTTGTTTTCCCTTTTCATTCCTCTTATATCATCAGCTGTTTTTCTTCCCCAGACCAAAAATACTCTGAGATTTCTACTCAGTTTTTATCCTTTCCCTTTCCAATTAGAGAACACTTCCTAAAGTTCTCAAGATTTGATTTATGAATCTCTTTTTGTATTTTACTCCTCGAGGTAGAGAGAGAATTATTTAGTTTTTGATTGCCATTATGAAGGGATTATATTTCTTTATTTGGTTACCATTAGCATTTTGTTATTGCTATTGTTATTTTGCTGGTTTTATTTCATAAACATGCAGGAAAATAAAGTTAATACACTGAAATCATTCCATTACATTTATCTGGAAATAAATTGACAAGGAGAAATATATTGCTAAATAAAAATCATTATAAAACAGTAATTGCAATTGTATTATTAAAGTATATCTTTCATCAATTTGTGTGTGTATGTCTACTGTATGTCTACCTTAACTATAGCATATGAATTTATAAATTGTATTAAAAATACATAAGGGTATATATTTTAATGTTAATATTATTATTCTCTCAAAGCATAGTTTTCCCTTTCTTCTTTACACCTGTCTACATTTTATAAAATTTCTATAATAAACATTTGTTTCAAGGCATGCTATTGTTGCCTCTTCTCTCTGGCTTTATTTATAGCCTGCCTTTTTCCAGAATGCGTTTGATGTGACTTTCAGCAGAAGCAGTACATGATGAGGTTAATGAAATAGAAAATCAGGATCAACGGGAAAACAGAGAAAACAAATAATGACATAGGGAGAAACAACAGAACTGCAAGACGATCTGACTTTGTGGCAGAACAGGTTGCTGGTGCTGCACATGTGCCTGCTGTGTCCTGCCTGGAGGTGCCCTGCTGGAGGGCAGGGAGTTCCATTTGGGAGAAAAGCAGTCACAGAAGGGAGCAAAGCAGACTGTACCTGCACCTGCCCTTGAGCAGAGTGGTTATTCCCTCCCCCCCATAATCTACCAGGAAGCAGAACATGTAGCTATGTCGTAAATAAAGAAGTTACTTTTTACACTTAGATCTAGCTTGGTCAGTGCCATTAGAAAACATCTATGAATATGCTTACAGGTTGATTTAGGCGATTCAAAGTTTGGAACATTAAATCAGACATTAATATTGAAAGCTAGCATGGGACAATTGAGAAATTAGCTAATTGTTCTCCTCTGTAGGAAGAGCATTTTTACAAGACTATTTGTGAAGGTTGAAGTACATTATCGTATACTCTGAGGGCTAGACAGACAAGCTGTGCTTCCTACCTCCACACACACCTACACTGTTCTTTTGTTTGAAGCTGTTCTTTTGTCAAGTATTGCAACAGTCCGTTTCATCACCTACTGCCCACTGCCCCAATCCTAATGTCTCCCCATTGTCTACCAGATAGAATACAAATGCCATAAGCTGATACTCAAAACACAAAAATCAGGCTACTCTTTGTCCACATAAATTATTTCTGACTCAAATTGGCAAAGACATACATCAGCCTAATAGATGGAAACATGTTACTACATAAAATTCCCCCTAAAATATGACTGCCTAACAAGGACAGATACATAAACAACAATCAATAATAAAATACGGAGATGCATTTTTAATGGGACCCAAATAATGCAATAACTTATTCTTTTGTATAGGATGAATGAATATCTGTTTAAAAAAAATAAAAAGGCTGGGACTCATATGACTGGAGTCTTGGCATAGAAAAGGAATTTCACCATTAGTTAAGCTAAGGAAGGTGCTCTAGGCAAAATGAAAGACTGTACAGGTACAAATGTCTGTTGTTTTCAAGCAACAGAGAACCATGTAGAGCTGCAGGAGAACAAGCAGGCTAATTCACCGCAAAGCTCTAATAGCACCAGTGATGCTTTGCAAGGGATGTTCCTCATATGGAAATAAATGGGAAGGGTTTCTCAGGGTGCTGCACAGCATCCGCCCTCCCCTGTGGGGTCAGCTACATGGAAATGAATGCACGTTTGACTGGAAGGAGACACTTGGCCTAGCTTCTAAGGGACTTTCTAAACAGCTTATATTTTATTCTGTGGAAATTAAGAGAGTTAATGGAAAATTTTTAGTCCTGTAACTCAGTCATGCTTCACTATCACAACTAAAGTTTAACTTTAAAGACCACTCAAAAGTAGTCAGGAAGATACTGTAGGGAGAGACATTGGTGGGGAGAAATAGAGCAGAAGGGGGTAGAGGGTTCAGAGAGAGACTAGAGCTCAGTTAAGAGTCCATTGAAATCATTTTGGCCGGGAATTTTTCTTTTTCTTTTTCTTTTTCTTTTTCTTTTTCTTTTCTTTTCTTTTTTCTTTTTTTTCTTTCTTTTTTTTTTTTTTTGTTAATGGGCATCGAACTTAGGACCTTGCATTTGCTAGTCAGGCACTGTGTCCCTGAGCTATATCGTCAGCCCTGGACTTTTGAAGTCCTTCAACTGAGCAACAGGGAATCAGGGTAATGGGATACATGATACTGTCTCATCTAGATTCCAATGACGAGACAAAATTATCAACAAACTTATCAACAAACAAAATTATCAACAAGCATATAAGATGACTGAGTGAAGTAGGAGTGACATACACTGAAGACAAGAAAATCGAGGTAGGTGATGGCTTATGGGGAAGGATTAGGAGTTCCATCTAAGATATGAACACCAAAAAGGCTTATGGTGTCTTAGGATAACTAGAGATAAAAGTCTGGAACTCATCCGTGGCTTCAAATAAAAATATGAAAATTAACAGTCTGTAGATATTAATTAAAAGCCATGGAACTAGGCATCTATCTTTCTACAATGATGTAGAAAGTCATCAATAGGTCCTACATTTATTGTAGCAGCCAGAAAAAATAGGTAAGCAAAAAAATTATATAATTTCAAGGAACATCAGAGAGTAGTGGAAATAAGCAAGTCTAAGGAAAGGAACAAAGAGCAAGGGATAGATGGGTCCTTCCCACCAAGTCAGAAAGAATCAGGGGCTATCTTCCCTCCTAGAGGCATCTGCTGAGTCTTGGCACAGAGCAACTTTATAGGGTAGAGAGAAAGCAGCAGAGATAGAACAGCTCTGTGCACTGGAAAGAGAGATTGGAATCTAAACAAGCTCTCAACACAGAACTAGTTCTCCATGTGTACCAACTCTCCCAGTGTGACATCTGCTGGGTGTGCAGTCACAGCCGCCAGAAAAGCTAGGCCAGACCTTTGGGCAGAGAGCCACACCCATAGTCATGCAGTGTCAAGAGTCCAGAGTCCTACTAGATGAACGGCCTATAACCCACGCAGAGTGGCATCTTGAGTCTTACCTCTCATCACATGAAAACAATTGTTTGAGATGGATACATAAAAGATAAAACCTGAAATTATTTTTAAAAATTAATAAATTGGATTTGGTCAAACAAAAATCTTTTGTTCATGAAAAGACATCATTAAGATAATTAAAAAGTATGCCACAGGCTAAAAGGAAATATTTCCTATCAATTCATTTGATACAACTTTTATCCAAAATGTGTAAAGAACTAGAAATCACTAAGAAAAGCCAAACTGCTCAACTAAAACAAGCATCAAAGATTTGAGAAGCTATTTTTTAAAAGATATCAAAGTGACCAAAAAGCTATTGAAAGGTGCTTTGAAATAATCACTGGAATACAAATGAAAACCACACAGAGATACTACTATATTATCACCAGGATGCACTAAAATCAGGCCTGACAACTGCAAGCATCAATGAGGATGTAGAATCTTTGGAATCCACATGAACAGCTGTTATATGTGTAAAATAGTAAAGCACTTTGGAAAACTATTTAGCACTTTTTAAAACCATGTAAACATAAGCTTTCTCTATGGCCTAACAATATAACTCCAAGCTAATTACCCCAGGTATTTAAATATATATATCTGCAAACAAGTCTTATAAGTTTTCTCATGACAATTTTATTCAAAATAACTAAAGTCTGAAAGTATTCTCTATCAAAACCTAAGAGTATTCCCTATTGTGTTCCATACAGTGGAATACTAAATAACTATAGGGAAAAGGATGAAATTTGGATATTTGTGACAACATGGAAGAATTTCTAAAGTTACTGTAAATAAGAGAGATAAAACATAAAAGAGTACCAACTATATGATTTCATTTATACGGAATCCAAGATCAAAGGGCTGAGGATGTAGCTCAGCAGCATAAGTACTTGCCTGGCAAGCCTGAGGTCATGAGTGCGATTCCTGGTAACAATAAATAAAATCCAAGACCACAAAATCCAACACCATCATGTGCCACATAACAACATTCCAGTCAATAATGGACCGCACCAACAAGAGTGATACCATAGGGCTATAACAGAGCTGAGAAAGTCCCATCACCCAGTGATGTAGTTTCCTTTGACACGTTGTAGTACAACACATTCCTCACGTGTGCATAGTGATGTTGCTATAAGCAGTCTTACCACATTGACAGTCATACTGTTACAGACAATAACTATGTAACCCTTGATGACAATACAGGACCATGTTATTAGTTTAGGTACTTACTATGCTAGACTTCTTATTGCCATTTAATGCACTCTTACTACTTAATTTAAGATTTTTATTATAGGACAGTATGTTCTGTTACATATACAGCCTCATCCATCTTGTGTTTGCTGTGTCTCTTGATTGCACCAAGAACCCGCATCTAATGATTGATTTTAAGTCATCTAGGTTTGTGGAAGCACACTCCACAAAGTTCATATGATGATGGTATCCCGGAACATGTCTCAGAAGTACTTCCTTTGTTAAGTGATGGAAGGAAAAATGAGGAAGAAAAGGGGCTACCTTGAGGTGAGGAAGTGGGAGTAGGCATTTCCTGAGAGCAGTAAAACAAAGTGCCTGAACTGATGGAGATATTCTAAGTTTTAGTCTTGCTAGTTATGTTGATGTATACATATACAAAAATTCATTAATCTTAAAAGTGTCAGTATCATAAAACACAAAGAAAGGCTGATGGGAAAGTTCCAGTTTAAAGTAAACTGTGAAAACTTGACAACTGAATATAATACCTAATCCTGAACTGGTCGATACTGGAAGAAAGAATGTGATGAAGGGTTTCATTAGGACAACTGACAAAACTGGAATACAGACAACAGATTATGTGAAATTATTATATTGCTGTAAATTTATCAGTATAAATTTACCAAAAGTTCTTTATCCCCTAAAGAAGTTAGAGGTAAAGGATCATAATGTCTATAGCTTGCCTTGAAATAACACAAAGAGAAAACAAATAATAAAGTATACAAGATAAGTTGAATCTAAGTGGGTTTTTCTTTATGGTACTATTTTTAATTTTATAATTTTATTAAATTTTGTAAATTTTAAGGAAAAGTTTTTAAATAATAAGTTTTTAAAATAAAAGCATTTTAATTAAAAGCATTTTTCATTAAAAATATTCCTAAAAATCAATATTGAGAAAAAAGCAGATTATAGAATACTGCTTGTTGAATGATTATCCAAAATTATTAATAGGGATTATTTCTGGAGGGTTAGATTATGGGGAGATAGAGGAAAACATTAACTGTTTCTATATTATTTTCACATTTTAATATTTTAATTTTATTGGGGAAAATGTTATTTCAGGTTTTTTGAAGTACAAGATAGCCATTGAAATGCAGTTTGACTCTTTTTAACACAGAGTTGGAGCAAAATTTAAAACACTGAATCCTATTTCATCTTTGAGATGCACAGGTCATGTCCTCTGGAAAGCCTTCCAATGTAGAAAGGATTCTTTGGGTTAGGTGCAACTCCAACTAAGAAATACCAGCAGTTAATATATTGGCTATTAGAACACAAGGTAGGCTTAACCAACAAAACAAGAAACAGCAAGACTCGCTGCTGAGCTACAGGCATAATTAGAACCATAGAACAAAGGTCGCTGAATTTCTGTCTTCTGAATTTTTCTTCATTTAAGCTCCCTCTCTCTCATGGCAGCCCATTTTCCTACACATGCCAGAAAATAAAGCTGCCTACAACTCTTTTGAAATTTGCCGTTTAAAACATACACTCTTAAAAAGAAACAGAACCTCTTAGTTTTTGTTTTAAATAATTCCAAGAAGATAAATTTAGGCTCAGATCTTCACTATACCAGCTAAAATCAGCTAAAGTGTGAGGTATGGATCAGTGTGAGTGGTGGTCTCACCACTGAACCAAGAGCTGAAAATCTACACAAACATGGAAGCTCCTTCAGGAATCGTTGAAGATAAAGGCAATGTTATGCTCTCCATAATTCTTAGTTTTCAGCTCTCATATCACCTTCCCTAGGGCATGGCTATTTCAGTGCATGCTGTAAATCCTCAATAAAATGTAAGTTCCTTGAGAGTAGAAACTTTCTTTTTCTCTGTAGACATTTTCTAACTTGAGAGCACAGTGCTTCCTCATAATAGATTAAACCAAAGCTCCAGCAGGAAAGAGATTTATCCACCATTTTCAATGAACCTTGAACAGTCCTTGGCACATGGTAGACAGTCAATAAATATTTTTTTGAATGAAGGAATAATATACACACTCTTGTATGTGCTCAGTCCGTGTAGGATGGGTTGAAAGATGGGCAGGTGGATGAATGCAGGGATGGATAGGTGAGTAGATGGTTGATGAATGGATAGACTGATGCATGTGTAGTGCATAGACATATGCACTACTTTCATATAGCAAAAATAAATCTATCTCTGAGAAACAATGCATGCTTTCTTTGCCAACTGGCCCGGGTTAATAGAGTTCACAGTGACTACTTGGCAAGCATAGTCAGTTAACCATCATTTGCAATGATTAGGTCTTGATCTTGGCTTCTCTGTCTGCAACCTGTGCATGGAAGCCTTAGCACTGTGAGCGAACCAGAACTACATCAGTCTTCTTGTCTCTGAAAGACAAGAAAATACCTGAAAACCCAGCTTCAAAGGAGCTGTATGTGTGTACGAATTCAACCAGCAAGTGCTTGAATATCTACTGTGGGTACAACACTATTCAAAGTTTGGGGCCTAACAGAAAAGAAAGATAGAAATAAATGTGCTAATGCTGTGGAAGAAAACTGCAGTTTGCTATTATAGATTTTCAATGAGAAACCAAACCTAGTTTGGGGTCAGGAGGGCCCCCTTGGAATATTTGACTTTCTAAGCTAATATTGAAGGAACACACAAAGGTTAACTAGTTAAAGAATCTGGAGAGGAGAAAAGGTGTTCCAGGCAGAAGGAATGACATCCCACAGGTTAAAACTTTAAAAGAACACTGAAAAATAATCAGGCATGCTGTTCAAGACTTATCGATCAGGTTGTTCATTACAATATTAGTGATGATAATGAAAAATGAAAATCCAAGTTTCTAAGAATGGAGAAATGATTAAGTTATGTGATAGAATGATAGAATTCAATGAGGCGTTAAAAATAATGCTACCAGTGAAATACTGAAGGTATATTAAGGTTTAAAAAACTACAAATTATGCAATCAGTCTGGTGCAAACTTTGCTGTATTTATATTATATTTTATGAATACTTGAAAAGTCCAAGCTGATTACTCCCAAATTCTACTGGTGATCATATCTGGGTAGTGAAATGACAGCTCATAATTTTCTATTTTATGCTTCTCAGTAGTTTTCAAAAATTGTTTTTACAATGAACATGTACTACTTTTGTTGTGGAAAAAAATTTCAAAGAAGAATCAAGCTTCCTTTTTCAGTTCATCTCCCATCTTGTTCTGCCAAGTGAAAAGTATCAGTGAACCCACAAAAGCCCAGCTAGCAGGTCTGCTGAGCATATCCCAGCCTGTGCTGTTCAGCATATCAACGTCCTTGGGTCCCCATTCAAACTCACAAGGACTGTGATGCTACTGTGTGGGTGCTTTCCTCCTGGGAGAGGATTTGTTTCAATTTCACTACACAAGTGCGACCATTCGGAAAGTAATCTCAGTCAATGAAGGGAGCTGGGTTAAGGGACTTGATTGCTCTGGAGACACCAGAGATGGAGTCATGCTGTTCTTGCGAGCTACTTCAGGGAGAGCTGCCCACCCTCGGCACCTGGAAAGTCAGACCCAAGTCCGTCTTCTAAGAGATATGTCCACTGCTTCTCTGCCACCCATTGCCACCTACCCATCAGATACAGAAGCAGCTGCCTCTGCCAAAAAACGATGGACTCCCTCCAAGGTGATGAGACTGTGTGTGTGAGACAGGAAGAACAGAAGCTGGTGAACGTCTGTGCATTTCTGTCATGGCTTCCAGCGCTTGATCTCAGCCTTGACTGAATGTTGGAATCACACGGAGTGATTTAAAAATACTCATGCCTGAGGGCCATGCCCAGAGACCATGATTGAATCTCCTCAGGCTGTGAGCTGAGCTTGAGGATTTGAGGAACTGTTTACCAACCCTTCCAAACTAAACCTGCGTTTTCCCTGTGAAATGTTCCCTGTGTGAGGCTGCCCTTCTCCCACCATTACTGTCACTTTTTCCTTTCTTTTAACCCTATTCTTGAGTCCCGTTCCAATAAGGTATTGAAGTCAAGGGTAAAGTGTCTTCAGCAAGCATTTTCAGCCTCCTTTTCTTTCCACACAAACATTCAAAGAGGTCTAGTTGACCGTTGTGGCACATTTGGAGGTATTCCTTCCCTGAGAAAGACCTCAGGCTTCCAGACAGCATGCACTCACCAGAGTCCTAACTGCTCCAGTCTTTTAAGTTTCAATAATTCCATCTCCTGGTCTTTGTTCACCCCATCCTACAACTACCACTTCCTTGCAACCTTGATACTGAACAGAGGTCAGCAAACCTTTCTAGCAAAGGATTAAATAGATACTAAATAGTTTAGGTTTTCCTATAGCACCCTAACTGCGATATGTAAGCAAACGAGAATAGCTGTGTTCTAATGAAACTGTATTTACAAAACAGTTTAGTCAGAATTTTTCCTACAGATGGTAGCTGGTAGACTCCTGCCTTCTTATCTTTTTACCATTCCAGTTACATGATTAACAATTTTAAGCCTAGTTGATAATGCTTTATATTAAATTGTCTATGCTCAGTTAATACTTTTTGTTGTTTTTTATTGGTTCTACCAGATACAGTTTCTCTGATTTAGTCCTATTAAAGGGGAAGGATTTAAAGTATTTGCCTCAACCTTTCTGTATTTTTTGAATTCTTCATAAATGTACTTTTTATACATTGTTTTGGAAAAATTGAACCTAAAATATATTCTCCCTTAATAAGTATGTAGCAGTGCCTTTTGTCTTTTTACACAGTAAGACAAAGTTATTTATATGTGAAATATTTGACTCAAATTTTCTGTAGATGGAAGAATAGCTGAGCTCTCAGAAATATCATTGTCTATTCCGTCTTGAATTTTTGCTCTGAGTTTGGTAAATTCGTGCTTTAAACATATACTTTTAGAAGAAGCAAAAGAATAATAACTGCACTGCCAACCTCAGGATGGCTGTAAAAACAAATTAGATAATGGATAGAAAAATGTTTTGCAAAGTTAAAAGCGCTACAGAGATTACAAAAGGAAGGAATTACAAAACCCTTTCAGCTTTCCTAATTAAGGCTTTTAATGTGCCTTAGGGAAAATATTTAATCTACTTATTGCCTAATTTTTAAATACATTTCTCTTGTGAGCAGATATTCATCTTGTGTTCTTCCAAGCACTCTGCATTATGTGTGGACAAGATGGCAAGCATGTGCTATGATTCTACCTCCAGCTGGCCAGTGCCCCCAAACAACTAGCCCTTGGCAAATGCCCAGATGCTGAGAGCTGTCAGGGGCCTAGGCTCTTACCCTGATTCCTGCTCATCAATGACCACCAAGAGAACCCACTCACATGAAAACATTGCATCCCAAGGAAATCCTTGCTAGAGATTTGTGTGGGGAAAGAAAAAGTATACATTATACCCTAGAGCAGAAGTTCTTAATAGAGAGTCTATGACGTTAGTTGGGAAAAAATACCATTAACATTAATGGAGGCACCAGTGTCAGCTCTCTCTGTGATTCTGTAAGGGATAGAAATCGCAGGCTGTTTGTATAATAGTCTTTATCCAGAAATACACTGTCTATTTGCACCACTTCTCTGAAATTTCTGACAGCTATTAGGCCACCATAAGCCCTTCTTAATACAGTATTAATAATGAGCTACATATGTTATTGTATGTAAATTTGTTTCTTACATTTTGATAACTGGATTAAATCTAATATTTCCTCTGTAATCCTATATATATTTTATTTTCTGCATTTAGAGGGACCTATAGGCTTCAGCAAACTGCCAAATGGCTATATGGGCGTGTAAAATGTTAAGAACCCTTGCTTTAAAATAATAGAAGAGAGCGCCAAGATGGCGGAGTGGTGAGCAGCATAGAGAGGGCCTCTCTGCGAGTCTCCATCCAGATGCTGGAATATGGCAAGGGAAGGGAGACAAGAAGGAGGGAAGAGGGTCCTCTGGGCCCAGAAAGGATCTGAAGTATGAATTGAAGCCCAAGGAGACTGTGAAGAGAGAAACTTCAATGAAAGAGAAGGAGGTAGCCTTCTCCCTGAGATGGGACTCACTGCACGAGATGAACTGTTCAAACCTGAAGACACACAGTGGCTGCTGGCAGCCCCAGAAGCCTCTATGGAGAGAGGCAGCAGTGGAGGGGAGGGGCAGACATGAAGCCCTGCACTAGCTGGTGGTGAGTGCTGCTTCACAGATGCACAAGAAGTTTTTGACAAAAAAGCTTCATGATAAAAAACCATACAGAAAATTGGAATAGAAGGTCTTTATCTCAATCCAATAAAAGTCATCCATGACAGACCATCAACTAACAGCACACTAAATGGACAAAAAACTCTAAAACTTTTTCCTCTCTAAAACCAGGAACAAGACAAGGATCTCCACTGTCTCCACTCTTATTCAACATAGTCCTGGAAACTTTAGCCAGAGCAATTAGACAAGAGAAAGAAATAAAAATAATAACAATAGGAAAGGAAGCAGTTAAATTATCATTATTTGTAGGTGACATAGTACTCTACATAGAAGACCCCAAAAACCCCACTAAAAAAGCTATTAGGTAAGCACATTCAGTAGTATAACTGGAAACAAAGTCAACACTCAAAAATTCAATAGCCTTCCTGTACGGGCATACCAAACTTACTCAGAGAGAAATTAGGGAAACAACACCTTTCACAATAACATCCAAAAAAATGAAATACCTAGGAATCAATCTAACAAAGGATGTAAAAGACCTCTACACTGAAAACTACAGTGCTCTGAAAAAGGAGATTAAAGGAGATATCAGAAAATGGAAAGATATCCCTTGCTTGTGGGTAGGAAGAATCAATTGAGTGGAAATGGCCATACTTCCAAAACTGTTATACAGATTTAATGCAATTCTGTTTGAAATTCCAACAGCATATCTCACAGAATTAGCGAAAACAATCCTAAAATTCATTTGCAACAAAAAGAAACCTAGAATAGCAAAAGAAATACTGGACAACAAAGGCAAGGCAGGGGGTATCACAATTCCTGACTTGAAATTATACTGTAAAGCCACTGGGATAAAAACAGCATGATACCGGCAAAAAAAAAAAAGACCCAAAGATCAATGGAACAGATTAGAAGATGCAGAAACAACTCCAGACATACTCAGCCACCTTATCTTTGACAAGTACATTCATTGGAAGATAGCCACTTTAATAATGGTGCTGGAAAAAAACACTGAATAAAATTGGGTCTATATCTTTCACCATGCACTAAACTAAATTTGAAATAGATAAAAGATCTAAATATTAAAACACAAACATTAAATATGCTGGAAGATCTAATAGGAAAAACTCTTGAAGACCTTGGTGTAGGTAAAACTTTATTAATAAAACACTGACTGCACAATAACTTTCACAAAGAATCAAAAACTGAGATCTCATCCTGTTAAAAAGCTTTTGCACAGCAAGAGAAACCACTAACAGAGTGAAGAAACAGCCCACAATGTAAGAAAAAATGTTTTCCAGCTGTTTCTCAGACAAAGGATTACTATAGAGAATATATAAAGAGCTAAAAAAAAATCAGACCTCCCAAATTTAAAGACCCAATCCAAAACAAGCAACTCAGATGAATACACTCTTCTCAGATGAAGAAATATAAACAGCAAATAAATATATGAAAAAATGTTAAACATCACTGGTCATTCGAGAGATGCAAATTAAAACAACACAGATTTCATCTCATCCCTGAAAGGATGGCTAACGTCAAGAAATCAACCAATAACAAATTTTGACAGGGCTGTGTGCGGTGGGCGAAGGAACACTTCTGTACTGTTGGTGGAGTGTACACTGGTACAACCACTGTAGAAATCACTGTGGAGATTCCTCAAAAAACTAGGATTGGAGGTCCCGTTTAACCCAGCTATTCCCTTTCTGAGTATCTTCCCAAAACAATTAAAAACATCATACCATAGCAATATATGTGCATCCATGTTTATAGCAGCACAATTTGTAATAGCTAGATCTTGAAAACAACCCAAATGCCCATCAATTGAGGAATGGATAAAAAGGATGTGGTCTTTTTATACAATTGAGTAATTCTCAGTCATAAAAAAGGATAAACTGGAGACTTTTATAGGTAAATGGATGCAACTCGAGACCATACTCTTAAGTGAAACAAACCATACTCACATATGTCAACACTGTATTGTCTCCCTAGTATAAGCAGCTGAAGGAGTAAATAAGATCCAAAATGTACAATAGGCATTGTAAAATGGAAAGAAACTTCAAAAGGGAAAAGAAACTGGGATGGGGGAATGGAGAAAAGAAGGAAGGGAAAAGACATGTATAGATATGATAGTTAAGATAATTATACTACTAGTTTTTCTTAGTTCATTGAAAAGGAAGGTTTGTGCTAATATTGTTTGGACAATTAAATGCCAATATTTCATACTCTGAGGAACTAATTTAAAGATAACAATATGTAATGTATTAACCATTGTTACCCTCCTATTGCCTTGTTTTGAAATTCTGTTTTATTTTTTCTCTTTAAAATGAAAAATAAAAATAAAAAGATAATAGATATATTTTTCCAAGTTGTTTTGTTCTTGTTTTTGTTTCTCAGTCTGTATCTTGATGACCTCTGGCTCTTTGCTCCCACATGCTCACTCCAATTTCAAATATTTCACCCCACGTGACTATATAAAAGATTACATCAGCAGCCTTGTCAGTCATGGTGCTCAGCAAAATGAGGGTCTCCGTAGTCATAAAAGTTTCCTTCCTTTGAATGTAGCTTACAGATTATGTTTTTTCCCTTGGAAAAAAGTGTTGGAGTCTTAGCCACTGTATCATGGGCATATTAAACTGCTCTGCTCAAGAATAATTATGATGAATTACTGTAGAAAATAAAACCTCAGACACAAAGCTTTGTGGAAAACTTTATCATTTACTAAAAAGCCTCCTACAGGAAGGAATGAAGCAAACCCACACAATATAAAATTCATACTGATTTATCAGCCCCTTGATTGGACGTTCCAGATGTCTAATTTAAATCAACAAAAGAAATAGTGGATTTTAAGTACATTAAACCAATAATCAAAATGATGATGAAAAATACCCTAACATGGTAAGATATTCTGTGACGTTCCTAAGATAGAGCCTGGGAGCTGACTTCCAAAGGAGGTCAAAACTGTTTGCCCATGAGAAGTAAAGCACAGTGCTCTTGTTTTCTGTACTACAAAACAGCGCTCTCTGTGACATGCAACTTTATTTCTGGAGGACAAGGACATGGGGAAGACTTCTTCTGAAGAGTAGGGGCTCTGTCTTAGTGCACCAAATTCACAGTCTTGTCTGTCTCTGAAGAACATGGGTAAGTAAACATCATATGGTAACCATCTACCAAGGCAAGGAATTTCAGATATTAAGGAAGCTGTTTTTCTTAGTAAGGAGTGACAAGTTACAACAACAAGCGAAGATTGTTGAAAATCATGCAAGTCATATTAAAACTCATTGGCCTCCCAGTGCATAAGACCTGAGGTATTTGGCCTGCATCTGTGCAATTGTTCAAGACATCCTTACAGTCCACTGTATATACCACCGTATATGTGGTGAGTGACATAAAACAAGACAGTACCTCTTAGTCTGTCCTTACCCTTGAAAGATATTTCCTCTCAGTACTGAATTCTAACTTGGTGGATGTTTTCTTCCTGAAAATGTGGTTTTCTGGCTCCCGTGTTTGCTGCAACAAGTCAGATCAGGCCACTAATAGCTTCTTTGGTGGTGTATGGTTTGTGTCTGGATGTCCCCCCAAAGCTGCATGTAGTTGTGAGGGGTGAGCTTTGCAAAGACGGACATTAAATCTCGTTTTCATGCCCTCACCTCAGGAAACAGACTTACAATATTGCCAGCTCAACTCAGCAGGGGGCCAGGGTCTTCACTTTGTAAACATCCTCACCCTGTGTAAGAAGGAGGCACAGGGATAGCATCACTGCTAAACCAATCTTAGAGTGGGTAGCCTGCTGTTAGGGTCTGTGTCTGGCTGTCCCCACAAAGCCCCATGCAGTTATGGGGCAGGCTTCTAGAGTTTATGATTGATTTATGGTCTAATGCTGGGATGATGGGTATGAGTTCTATACCCACCCTGGGGTAGGCAGTTTACATGTTAGGGTATTTTTCATCATCATCTTGACTATTGATTTAATGTACTTAAAATCCACAGTGTAAGGAAGGGAAAGAAGCTGCTTGCTGCTGCTCCCGCCTTTTTTGTTCTTGCTGCTTTTGCTGTCTTGTGCCACCTTGAAATATCCCTTCTGTGACCTGCCACTCTGCCTTGGGGCCAGCTGACTAGGGCCTGAAACATCCACAAACTCTAAGCTAAATAAACCTTTCCTTCCTTAATTTTGGGCATTGGGTATTTTGCCTCAGCAATGAGAGAAAAGTAACTGAGACACCTGCAGACAATTTAAGGGAGGCAGGGAGGCTTGCTCCCACCCTCCTTTCTGCTCTTGCTGTTTTGCTGTCTTCTGCCACCTTGGGCTGTTACCCTCACCATGCCACCCTGCCTTGGAGCCAGCCGATTATGGACTGGAGTCTTTACAAACTATGAGCTAAATAAGCCTTTCCTCCCTTAATATTGGGCATCAGGTATTTTGTCTCAGCAATCAGAGAACAGTAACTAAGACAGAATTCGATACCAAAAGTGAGGTTGTTTTGTGACTATACTTGACCATGTGGTTCAGGAGCTTTTAGGAATGGCTTGTTGAAGAGTTTGGAAAGGTTCAGACATATTGCCTGAAAAATTAGTGCTGGAATGCCTTAGGCTGTTCTGCATGGGAGATTCTGTCAGACCTCAGAAAACCAGAAAACCAGTGAGGACCATGCTCAGAAGTTTCTGCTGGGAAGAACTTCATTGGCTGTCAGTCTACAGATGACGTGTGTTATGACTTAGCAGAAACTTTGTCTTATTTTGCTCATATCCGGAGAGTTTGCCTGAGATTGAGATTAATGGAGGTAGACTAATTAAACTGACAGAAGAAATTTCAAGGGAGCCAAATGTTGAGGCAGTAGCATGACTACTGTTAGGGGCTTTTAGCCACATTTCGGTTGAGAATCAAGAGAAGACAGCCCAGAAGAATGATTTAAAACATGTGTTTGGCCAGAAGGGAAGCTCCAGTAAAGCTATGTACTGCAAAGATAGAACAGAGATCTTGATTGCTGAGAAGGAAAAAGAGAATAGAAAAGATGGCCTGAGGACATCACAAGAAACAACATGACTCCACTCTTTGCAGCCTCAAAACTGCAAAAGCAAAAGACATTGCTTTGAGGAAAGAGCCACACAGTACCATGTTCCAGGAGAGGCAGCCCACCATGTTCTAGAATGGTGGTCACACCATGTTCCAGAATGGTGGCAGCATAGAGAATTGGTTCCTCAGATTTGGACTCAGAGTTCTTAGTGATTCAGGCCCTTGACCCATACAGCCAAGAGAGAGGGAAGCCTGTCTACTGCTCCAGCCTGTCTGCTGATTCCAGCAGACCCTGGAATCATCCGTGCAGCACTGGTTTTAAGCACACACAGAATAAAAGAGTTACGGGCTTAAAAAGGTTTCCACCTCAATTTAAGAAGGAGGCGTGGGAGGCCAAGCAGTGTGGCCCTCAGTGGGTAATACATGAAGCTGTAAGAGTGAAACCAAAGGTCAGTGGAGACCCCAACAGTTTGGAAAAGCCAGGAAGGTGGATCATCTGAAGACACCTACATGGAGGGAGCAGAGCAGGCCCAAGAGAGAAGCCATGGGAGCTACAACCACCAGAAGGAGCCACCCAAACCCTTCGGAGTTCACAACTTACCACAGATTGCTTCGAAGGCTCCAGGTATACATGGAGCTACAGGACTTAATGTTCGCCCTGTTGGATTTTGGACTCGCTTTGATCCTAATCCTTTGTATTCCCCTGATTGTAACTTTTGGGATGAAATGTTTATCTTGTGCCATTGAATGTTGGAAATGTTTAACTTTTAATTTGTATGGGGGCTTACAGCTAGGAGTTTGCCTTAAATCTCAAAGGAGACTTGGGACTTGGACTTTTCAGTAATGTTGAAACTTAGTACTTTGGCAACTCTTGCAGATGGACTAAATGCCTTTTGCATAAAGGGATGTGCGTGAGTCTTTAGGGGTCTAGAGGCAGAATGTTATTATGGTTTGTGTCTAGATGTGCCCCCACCACCCTAACCCCCCAACCCTGGTTCCTCATGCAGTCATTTGTGGGGATGAGCTTTTCAAAGGTAGCTTGTTCAACACCCTGTTTTCATGCCCTCACCTCAGGAAACAGAGTTACAGTGGTTTCAGCTCAGCTCAGCAGGGGGCCAGGGTCCTCACTTTGTAAACATCCTCAACCTGCTCAAGAGAGAGTCACAGGGATGGTGTGAGCGCTACACCCACCCTAGGGTGAGTAGGCTGCCTGTAATATACGGGAGGAAGAAAGGCTTGCCGCTCCCTTTATGCTCTTGTTGCTTTGTTGTCTTCCACCACTTTGAATTGTTGCCCTCACCATATCACCCTGCCTTGGAGCCAGCCGATTATGGACTGAAACCCTTACAAACTAGGAGCTAAATAAACCTTTCCTCCCTTAATTTCGAGCATCAGATATTTTGTCTCAGCAATCAGAGAAAAGTAACTAAAACAGGTAATGATTCATATTTTCTCTCTTCTGGCTTTTAAGTTATTTTTTATATTCCCTGGGATTTAGTGTACTTCTTGAATCTATGGATTGGGAAATATTCTCAACACTTACTTTTTATGACATTGCTTCTATCCCAGCCTCCCTTTCTGCTATTTCTGGAACTTCAGTTAGGTAGAAGTTGGACCTTCACACTGTACCCTTTGCGTCCCAGTGGTTTTTTGCATTTTCCAACTCCGTGTCTATTTGCTGCCTTCTGTACATTTTTCTTACTGAGGCTTTGACCTGAAGATTCTATACTCCCTTGTCAGATCTTCAGTGCTTTTAAGATTTTACAACAGTATTTGGTGCAGCATTTCTGACGTTATCATCTGACGTTTGTGTATTTAGTCCACCCTGTTCCCAGAAGCTCTTGCCTATGGTTGATGGTTGATGAGTGAGGCTCTATTTATATGTTGGAAAATTTATCCCATAAAATTTTATCCTTGCGTATATTATTTGTTGGATTCTTAAAATATGTAAATGTATCTTTTATCTATACTAAACTCTTTGCAACTTGATGGATTCTTTCAAGGTCTTAGGTAGCTTACAATTGTTACTGACATTTACAGCTATAGCAACTTGAATTTTGAACATTTTTCAGAGTTTTGCCTGACTTAACATGATGTCATCCTACCAATAGAAAGTAAAATAATGCATGCACATGAACTAATTTTAATGTATTTCCGACATTCTTCAAATTAGTGTCCAATAATAGTTGTCACATAATAAACATTGTTAAATGATTAATTTTTAAAGTTGTTTATCAACCTACATTCTGAGTGATCTTTCAAATTATCTACCTAGGGTTCTACTTAGCGTTGTTGTTCTTTTGTATAGTCTTCATTTTGAAGGTGTTCACATTCTTATAGACAATAGTCCTAAGTTCTCAAAAGAGGGTAGTTCTCAATAGTATTTTTTTCATGACAATATTGAAATAGAAAATTCACAAACATAACATCAAAAGATGCCAATTAATTGGCTTCTGATTACTGAATCTCTAATAATATTAGAGATTAATATTAGAATTTGCATGTTTTTATATATTTAATGAAATTTTTACTTTATAGAATTTTCACCTGGTATTAGAAATTATTAGCTTTATTCTTTTTCTTAACTAGAATATTTTCTTTCTTTTAAAATGATCAATAACTATTCCTTATCTTAAATAATGAATTTTATTTTGTATTATTATACCAAATTGTATAATTCATACATGAGTCATACTCTTAATCGCTGTTATTTTGATTCAATAACAGTTAAAGTCTTTCATTTTCCTTTAAATATTTCAAATAATCCCCTACCTCACTTCACACGGTGTTAGGAATGTATTATTAGTAATCTTACATTTAATTAAAGCTAATTTTAATATGGAATGCCAAGTTCTAAGAGGCTTTTACAGAAAGAAAAATGTTATTACTGCACTACCATAAAAATTCTAACCTGTAAGAGCAAATTGAGAATATTAGCAAATATTACCAAATAAAATACATGGTTGAATAAGCAGTAGAAAAATGTGACAGATATTACATCTAAAATTTTACACAGAGCAAGAGAAAACCACATGCAATCAAAATGCAGTTGCTTAACAGGAGTTGAAAAACTCATAGAGAAAAACTTTAAAACATTCCCAAAAGACATAATAGCAAAACTTTGGAAACAAGGAAGGCTAGCAATACGAGGTGGGTTACATAATCCTAGTAGTTACACACTGTAGTACTGTATGATTAAAAGAAGAATGCGGAAGTTGTCTGTGGATGACAAAAAGAAATCTCAAGGCCTTGTAAAAGTGAGGAAAGCAAAGTATATAACAGTGTCTTTACTACGTTAAACTTTGTATGAGGAAAAGAAGGAAAAGAGAATATTCATATGTGCTTATATGCAAACGGGAGCACTAGAATGGCCAGTGTGAAATTAACAGGTAGTTACCCGTGGGAAACAAGCTGAGGAAAGGGAAAGAAAAAAGGATGAGAGGAAACATTTTAACACATACCCTCAGGCACTGGTGTTTTATTTTCTTAGAGCATGAAACTCTATTACCTAGTAACATAAAATAAATTTTATCCAAATGTTCAAACAGAAAAATTCCTCTGGATGCATTTTTTTTAGATATTGGGGTTTGATTAGCACCAATTCACAAGAAACTATTTCTTATCATTGTGACTAGCATAATGGAATTAAAATAAATTCCAATTGAAATCGCATATTACATTACATAGGCATAAAGCAGTTGCTCTTTTCATTATGGAGAAAAAAACATTCTTACTATTAAAGTAGAAATATGTTTAAGTTTTCGTTTTCATGTTTGTAACTATGTTTTACAGTTTAAAGTGATATTATACAAAGGCCTCCATATTTGAAAAATATGTCACTGAAAAAGAAGATACACAAAAGACTTTAAACAAAAACTACCCCCACATTTTGCTCTTTTTAATTATGATTTTTTATTCCTCTGACTGTATTCTCTTACTAACAGATCAAAAGTTTCTGAGCATAAGATTAGACTGGGAAAACAGAATTCTTGTGTTCAAGGAAGCTTAATACAAAAGTTTCATCTTTATATTTTTTAAAAATTACACATTTTTTTCATAACCAAAAAAGTACTCAGACTTTTTAGGCATTAGTCTTTTATGGCTTTACCAATAAACTTTTGTCATTGAATAAAATATTTTTAAATTGGCTGGGGAGATGTTACAGTCATTCTTGAGATTAAAAAAAAAATTCTTTTTCAGTATTCCAAAAAATCTGTTGGTTTTGCTGAATCGTTGGGGAATTTGCTCTAATCCGATATTATATTAATGGTCATTCATAGATGATTGCAAGGCTTCTCTTTCTTCTATTATTATGTGATATTCTATTATTATGCCTTGTCGGAGAATGTAGCCTGTGTGTGACCACACTGATAGATGTGCAGCCTCTTGCTTGGCCCTATTTTAGCTCTGTTTCTCCCTGAGGACTTCACTCACGCCAAGAAAAGGCTCTAAAGTGAAATATTGATGGTATGATCCCCACCAGTAAAAGGGTCACACATACAAACCCAGCACTGACTTATTTTCCGGTGTATATTCTGGAAATTGTAAAAAATTTAGAAATGTAAAAAATCATTCTTAGTATGTATTCCTCACAATAAGAGGCAGCAGGCCATGACCTACAGACCATCATTCGGCAACTCTGCTGCTGGAGCTGGAGGAAAGCAGTTGGAACGTAAGCTAGAACTCTCCTGGACCATCTCATTATGACTTCATATGCGCAGAGTTCTCTGGGTGCATAACCTCATGCACATTATGATCACTGGAAAGGCTTCAGGCCTTTTAATATCTCCACTAAAATGTCTACTTATTTCTGTCTTGGCATCGTAAGTTTTGCTCTCCACCATGCCAAAGCTTTCAAACTCATTGTGTTCTGTGGTTAGAACTTAATGTTTAAGCTGTTACATAAAATTTGGAAAACTTGCCCCATAACACTGGGGACTAAATCTGAGTCTAGGTTAAGGAGTTTATTTTGGGAGCAATGTTTTGGTAAAATAATGATGTCTGCTTTCTTCTAGGCAATGGTTTTCAAAGTATGGTCATCAGATCAACAACATCGGTATCACCTGGGAAACTTGCTAAGGTCTTAGATTCTTAGGCCTCAAGTCTGCTGAATAAAAAGCCTGAGGTCTGGCTCAGCAATCTGAGTCATAACAAAGCCCTCCAAGGGATTCTGAAGCATACTAAAGTTCAAAAACCACTGATCTGGGGGAAATCCTGGGACTCTTCAAAAACAAGCATGTTACTACTAAGACATAGGGTCATCACTGCGGAGGAGAAGGTCGACGCGTTCAGTTTGCTAGCGCATGAAAAATACATCGCACCTGATGGAGCCCTGGATAGTTCCTGGCCAGCTTGCCTGAAGTAAAGGCAGAGAGCATATGTAGTAACAAGCTGCTGTGTTGGATACTTCAGGCACACACAGTTCTGATTTTTTTCTGTCCTACCCCACCTTCCAGATGTCTGTTCCAACTGATATATTGACTAATAGAAGGGACTTAGAAGTCACAGGTTGCCTGCGGGGGAATAAACAGGTTGTAAACAGGGTGAGGGAAGCAAATGCTATTGTCCTGATGGCCCTTTTCTAATCAGAGACCTGTTCTTTAAGTCATATAGTTGTTTTATGGTCCATAAGTGGCAAGAGGAAATGGATGGTCCTTGAGAGAAGCAGCTTCAGCAGCTATAGCGGCTCAAGCTGTTCCTTGACCAAGTTTATCTACGTAATTGATGTGAGCTGTTGGTCATGGTAGAAAAGGCAAGAGGAATTTGGAACAGGGGTATGCTGGAAAGGAAAAGTAATATATTGGCCAGGTAAACAACAGAGACCTGAGCTGGGATCGTGGAGACAGTGGTAGTAGAATTAGAAAATATGAGGTGAATAAATCTGAACTATCCAGCATGCTGACATAGTTCTCAACAAAGCAGTAAACCCATCTGCCATCAGGATTAAAATTTTCTGACCTCTGTTAGGTGTTTGGAGGTAGGAGGCCCCTCGGTTTAAATTTAGACACCTGTTTCAGGAGGTTATTAATGAAGGGCTCAATCCTCTCTTATGCTTATTTCAAAAATAGCTATTAGGGCATCAAATGACCATAAAGACAATTTGACTTTGGCACTCTGAACTCACTCCTTATCTCATTAGGGAAGCTGCCTACAGACAGAACTTCTGCAAGGGTCAAGTCTGAACTGGACAGTTATTGCTAGTTTTCCGCATTAGATGGTCTAGATAGGCAGGTCTGGTCCATATATACTTTGTTCAAGCAGTCCACTGCTGTATTTGATTTGCAAAGTAAATTATAATTCAACACGCACCCAGACCACACAGAATAGTATGTTCCTTCAAGTAGGGGTCAAGGATAGTTTGAAGTCATTTGTTGAATTGTTGAATAATTACTTTTTCTTAGTCTTTATAACAATACTCATCCAACCACATAAAGAACAGAGTAAACAAGCTGACAACATTGTAGGCAGTGTAAGTGTAAGGACCCTGTGTGTCTGTCTGTGATGGGCACAGCACCAAAAGTTGAAAGGGAAAAGTTATTAGGGCACTTCAGGCTAGTCTTGCAGGGCAGCCTAATTCCTATTCTAATGTACATGTGGCATGTTGGGAGGGATCAGAGATTTTCTAAGAAATTAGTTCTTCCAATGCTATTAGTTTTAAGATAGGAGCAAGTGAGTGGGGTTTAAGGAAGAGTTTCCTTGGAAGTGTGATATCATGATCTGTTGCTCTTGCAGAATGGTTTTCATCAAGAACACAAAAAACAACTGCTAGGAAGATGTATGGTAAAAAGAACTCTTCTACATTCTTATTGGGAATGTGAACTACTACAACAAGTGTGAAAATCAGTAGGAAGATTCCTCAAAAAACTAAAAATAGCCAGGCATGGTGGCACATGCCTGTACTGCCAGAACTTGAGAAGTTGAAGCAGGAGGATCACCATGAGTTCAAGGTCAGCATAGGCTACATAGGGAGTTCCAAGCAAACTGGAACCACATAGTGAAAACCTCTGTCAAAAAAACAGAAGAAAAAAACTATAAATAGAAAATCCACTTGACTCAGCTATATCTTTTTAAGTATATTCTTGAAAGAGTTAAAGACATCCTACTATAGTGATACATCCATAGCAACATTTAAAGCAGTGCAAATTCACAATAGCTAAGATCTGAGACAGCCTAGATGGCCAGGAACAGATGAATGGATTTTTAAAATGAGATATATCTTTATAAATATATGAATATTATTCAGCCATAAAAAGGATGACATCGTGTCATTTGCAGGAAAACAGGTGAGTCTTAATGTTAGTAAGCCAGATGCAGAAAGCTAAATCCTATATATATGGTTTCTCTTACATGAGAGCCCCACAATATAAATTCAATAAATGGTAAAGGAAAGGAAAAGTTATAGGAATCAGGGAGTGAAGCCTTGTGGAGAGAAGAGGACCAGGGCAAAGCGTGGGTAGGAAAAGGAATGGAAAATATCAAGATATGGCTGTAGATATATATTCTCCAAAATGAATGTAACTATTATGTATCACAAACATACAATTAAAAATTAAAATATGCAAAAGTTTAACCTTGAGAAACATAAAATGAGCTTCCTCCCTCTCTTCAAATTTCTAATCTCACTGTGCCCATGGATGGCTGCTTGGATAAATTCATTAGTCAGCTTTTGCTTCTCATTAAGGGCTGCATTTTGGATTCTTCAAAAAACCTTGGACAGCAATTCCTAGGCAAAAATTTGGAAAATACCCACAGAAGGGCCTTCACAATTCTCTACCACTTAAAATTTCTTCTAGAATATCCCAAAGCGATTATAAGAACCCTGAGAGCATTCCTCTGACTTCTGTTTATGATCAGCTAGTTTTTGGATAAGCAGCTCTAACTTGAAACTAATGAATATACTTTCATGGGGTTGTATATGATTTTCTATTCTAAGCTAGCCTATCACAGAACTGAGAGCTTTTAAAAGTGGTCTAAAAGCACTCAGCTGGGGGACAAGGATGTGGTTGGCTGGCCTTAGGAGGACTCAGACATTCCTCTTGTTCAATCACTGCCAGAGCTTTTTAGTATTCTCAGAAATATTTCTGCTCTATCAGAAATGCTTTTAATCTTGGTATGGACATTCACATTCCTAGTTCATTCAGTGGAGGCCTCCATGTCTGAGTAATGTACATACACCCAGAAAGGAATCTCTACTGTGAAAAATAGGGCTTCCTAGCGGGAGAGACCCAGGTATTTCGGGGTTCACTTCCCCTGAAGGACCATCGGGAATAATGCCCAGGAGTTCCTCAGTTATTGTCCAGATGCAGAAAGCCAAGAAAGCTCCGAAAGCACACTCTCCTGGGTCTATGAAGAGTAAATATTTTGAAAGGCTTTTCCAAGAGTGTTAGAAGGCTTCATCCTTTGTTGACTCAAATTCTGCAGACTTCCTACAGTATCTGTGGAGAAGACTGTCAAGTATTTTGTCTCCCGTATAAACTCTTGCTGCTTCCATCTTCATCTGCTCAAAGTAAAGGTTCGTTAAAACCTCTGAAAGTTTCGCCATCGCTAGTCTAGTGGGGTAGGCATGAGTGCCTTGGATCAGGCAGTGCCACATGTCAATTGACTTACACCAGAGATTAAAACAGAACATTCAGCAGTTTTAAGGGAACTTACAGAAAAGATATGATAGGAGGAAAAAAACACAGGTGACACTGAAAATAAAAGACAGCCTGTGTTGACAACTTGAAATTCAAATCATAAAGTCTCTCAAACTGAAACCATTCAGGTCTTCACACAGCCATGTCAGCCACCCTGGGAAACTAAGAGGAACTGAAAGTCAGACAGCTGGAGGCCCCACGCTTGCCCTCAGTCCCGTGGTATGGTCTTTTTCACAAGCCTCCAGGGCCACAGAACTGCAGATCGTGATGACTTTGCCAAATCCATACATAAAGCTACCACTGGTTAATGTAGTGAGCTCTATAATTCACTACAACCAGCAAGCAGGATGAAAGGGAGGAAGGGCTATTTCCCAAACTGATTCATATCCTTGTTAAACCTTAAAGCAGAGACCAGCAAGCTTCTCTGCAAAGGATCGCTTCTAAATATGCTGGGCTTTGGGGCCCTATGTCCTTTATCGAAACTGCTCAGTAATAAAGTAAGGCTGTGTTCCAATGAAATGTACAAAGGGCACTAAAATTCGAATTTCATGGAGTTTTTATGTGGCAGAAAATGCTGTTCTTCTGATTCTTTTTTCAACCACTTAACGATTTAAAAACCATTGCCACTGAAGTGTACACTTTAAAATGGTTAATGGTTAATTTTGTGTTATGCAAATTGCAACTCAAAAAGTTAAAGAGTCATTTTAGCTTGTGTGCTACACAAAAACAGATGGTAGGCTAGATTTGGCCCATGGGGCGCTGTTTTCAGGCCCCTACCTTAAAGACGCACTCTATCTTTGTCCATTTTCTGTTGCTGTAAATGAATACCACTGTCTGAGTAGCTTATAAAGAATAAAGTATTATTCAGCCCATCATTCTGAAGGCTGGAAAGGTCACGGTTGCAAGGCTGCACTTGGTGAGCTCATTCTCCTTGGTGGGGACTCAGCAGAGTCTCAAGGGTGGCCCCGGGGATCTCACAAAGTGAGACAGAGTAGTAGCTCAAGTCTCTCCTCTTCTCAAAAAGTCTCAGACCTGCTGAATGAGGACCCTACCCTCTGGCCTCATTGAACATTAGTTACTTCCCAAAGACTCCACCTTCATGTGCCATGGTCAGATTAAATTCCTACCTTTTACTACTTCACAATATGGATTAAATTTCAACATAAATTTCTGTGGGGAGGGACATTCAAACCACAGCACAGTCATGACTTTAGATACCCTCCTATGGAACTAAATTAATACTTAGTACATTATGTTACTGAACAACCTCTAAACATGGTATGCATTTCTTTAAAGATGGAAAATCCAATAAAAATATACATTGATTCATCTTTCCAAGGTCGGGCTGCACAGATGACTACACAACAATTTCAATCCCTGTTTTTTCTTTCCTTAATGAAAATTAGAAAAGCTAACAGATACTAACTGTTCAACATATGCTATACAATGTTGTCTAGTGCTTCTCGCTGGGGTAAGATGAGACACATGGGAGATGTTGCTGCTGTCACAGTGCAGGAGAAGGGTGCTTACTTGCAGGTATTGCATAGAAGCCAGGGGTGCTGCTCGATATCCTGTTTCCCACCACCAAGAACTGTCCGATCCCAAATGTAGGCCACGTTGAGGTTAAGAAGCCTTGCTTTAGTTGCATTGTGTCAGTTTATTCTCACTACAGCACTAAGAAGTAAATATTACTCTTTCCCATTGGACAGATGAGAAAAATGGAGTTTGGAGGAACTAAGAAACAGCCCCACTGTCAGTCAGTAAATTGGATTTGACTCAAGCAGACTTGCTCCACCATGCTGTACTTCAGAGTCAACATTGAAGTTTGGATGATGCCTTCGTTGGTGGGATTATTTAACAAATTTCCCCACTAGAACAAAAGTGCCATGGACCATATTGCCAAGGACCATTAAACCGTCTTTGGTTTCTTCTTATAATTGTATTCCCGGCACCCTAGTTTAAAGTCTGCCCCAAGACATATGCTCAGCAAATGGATGAATTAATGAACAAATGGAAAAAGATGTACATGTGATTCCAGTACTTCTGTTCATAACTGACACTTCTGTTCTCTCTCTCTCTCCTCCCCCCACTCCCTCATTCCCTCCCTCCATCTCTGTCTACACCTATATATAAAATAAAACTTCATATAAATTAATTATTTGACAAACTGAAAGGCCTTCCATTCCATTCCAAAACTCCTTTACTTTAATTTTAGAGAGAACTATTTTTAAATCTTACGGCACACGTTAGGTTTCGCTTCAACACTGAGCTGAATCATTAAACTCAAACATTTATTTAGTACTTTTAAACACCCAGGAGACTTGCAGTCTATATCATCTTATCATCACAAGAAGCCCGTGGCAGATGTTCTACTGTTATTATGCACCACATCCCCATTTGGCAAGCCTGAAACTGGGGCTTGGAAAGGGGCCATGACTCACCAAAGGTCACATGGCTGGTGAGCAGTGGGAAAGAGCTGACCCCCCCTACCTTCTGAGTCATCCTCCCATTTTCTTTTCACATAGGCAGGCTGCTGCCTCCTCTCGCTGTTAACTTGCCTTGAGAACATCAGGTCTCCTTCCTCCTAGGGTCACCATGCAAAGGGCACCAATGGGTACAAAGCCATGCAGAGTGGTTATACCTAAAAAAGGCTCCAGGCACTGTGTGTCCTATGCACAGGGACTTATGCATGCTGTCTTAGTTTCATCTTCTTTCATAGTTAGCAGACTCATCTTAAGCAACTTACACACATACACATCCCAATTCTACACAAATCTAATTTGAATTTCCAATCTGCTTGAAGACAGAAGGCAATGATTGAATTAATCAAAGTCATACCTCCTATGTGAGTTAGCAAACTCCGAGTGCGGGTCTGAGAGGCAATCTCTTGAATAAAGGACAAACATTTTCGTGCATTGTTTTTGCTTACTGCCATGTAGATGGTGTGCAGGATTAAACTGGCCAACATAGTAATCTACAAGCTAGATCAAAAAGTCAATGTCACTAAAGATGGAGCTTGGTAGAACTTTCTCAGTTCTAGGAAACAGGCAGCTAAACAATATGCAACCTAAGGTATCTCCAGATGATGGAATTAGGCTCACAGGTGGGAGATTTTTTGGTCAGCTCTGGGAGACTTGACTTACCAGACTTACCAGGCTCTCTACAGCAAAAGCGGGGGCACTGAAACAGAAGTCACCACAGTTCTTGCTTCTCAGGACATGGTTCCCTAGCCAGCTGAAATTGAATGACTCTTCCCTCTACGTGACAAGGCTCTTTGCCGCATCAATGTGCTTCTAGTGGAAACAGAGATCTCCCCAGGAAGAACTGATACAAAATCCAGATAGTCTGGGGCTTAGGTTTGAATGGCTGTTTGAATGGCTGTGTTTCTGCCTGTAACTACCAATGAGATGAGATGATGCACATAAATAGCTTAATGCCACCTTTAGCCATTCAACAAATGCTTCTTAACATTATTGCTGCATTTTTAAAAATCACTTTACTACTTACCATTCAAGAGGCTATTGAATTCATATCAATAGCTCCATGGTTTTAAGAGCTTCTTGGTGGAAGATACCTTCTGTTTCAGATTTCACAATGAAATTGTGAAGCAGTAGCTCATCTGAATAAGTGACTCTTGTACATTGTAGGGATATAATGTAATACAACAGCAATGAACTAGTATTGCATGTGTGATGGTTAGTCCTAACAGTCAACTTGATTAGATTAACAGACACCTAGAGAGGTGATTAAATTTCAAGGGTACCACCCCATAAATGGATTCATCCACTGAAGGAGTTCATGACTGGGTGGACGATTAGGTGGTGGGGTCTAGCTGAAGGAAGTAGTTGGCTAGGAGTGTGCCTTTGAAAGGTGTATCGTATCCCTGGCTCCCTCCTCTCAGCTCTTTGCTTCTCACCCTGTTTCGTGGATGCCAAGAGGTAAACAGCATGTCTTTCTGCCTTGCTTCAGAACCAAAGTAATAGAGCCAGGGACTAAGCCCTCTGAAAGTGGGAGCCAGAATAAATCTTTTTTCCTTGAAGTTGTTATTCGCAGGAATTTTATCACAGAGAAAGAACGATAAACAGCATATTTCCAACATACTCAATAAGCACTTTACTTGGGTTAATTCACTTTATTCCCATGATCTTATCCCCATTCTACAGATAAGAAGTTGAAGCAGAAAGTCACGCAGTTAGTATATGGTGCATTCATCTGCCTGGAATATCTCCTTTTACCCACATATCTTCTGCCTTGTATTCCCTCCTCTGCAGAAATCTCATTCAGACTTTGAGACAGATGTCTGACAACCTCCCCAAAGACGTTTCCTAGTGTTCCAAACTCTGCTCTTTCTCTTTCTTATCAATCACCCAGAACTTTTTCCAGCCTTCACCTGTGCTCCCAACCAAACTTTGCCTTGTCACATGGTTATGTGTAATCTTGTCTATAACGCACAGTAAGTCATCTGAAATTACATGTGCGAAACCAACCAAAGTCCTTTGAAATAAGTTCCAGGGTCTTGCCTAACATTTTCAAGAGTAGAATAGAATAGAAAATAGAAAATAGAAAATAGAAAGCAGAGTATGTTCCATGTGGTAAGGGCAAGTATTTGATGGTGTGTGTGTGTGTGTGTGCATATGTGTGCGTGTGTGTGTGTGTGTGTGTGTGTGTATGGTTGCAACATGAAAAATACCTCTTGTGGGGCATTATTGTTTCATGGGTATAGACTTTCAGTTTTGCATAATAAAGAAATTTGGGGAGTCTGTTACACAACAATGTGAACACACTCCACATTTGAAACAGTAACATAAATTTTTATGTTTTACAAAATGAAATGTAATTTTGTTACTAAAAAGGTATCACTTACTATAATCTAGTCCCCCAGACTTGGAGAAATCTTAATCTACTCTGTTATAATTGTTTTAGGGCTCAAACCATGTGTGATGTGTCATTTTATTATAAATAGCTCCCACCTGGCAGCACCAGTTCAGCGTATCCATCATGTGTCCCTTGAACTGTGTACATCTCTCCTGAGGAACAGCATTAAGGTACAAGCTACACACATGCCTCTCCGAGCACCTGCACCCTCTCTGTCCCTCCCACAGTATACATGACAGTCATGTTCCTTCTCTCATAATAGTTGCAGCTGCCACAAACAGAGTCCCCTACACATACTCAACGCTGGGCAAGAAAAATGAGGAGACCCAAGCTAAGAGAAATGACTGGAAAGTAGTTTTCTGGCCCTCTAACAATGTCCCTGCAGTGGCTGATGGTAACCTGTGTCCTCTTTGGGTGAGATCTACTCACATAACGCTAAACCACCGGGACATGAAATGGGCAGTGTTTGTGCTGAACTGCTTCACACAGTCTGTGCTATCTCAGTCACAAAGGAGCTTTGGTCTTCCTGTGGCTACAGAGGAGCTCTTGGAACACAGCTACTTTAGTTCCTCCCAGGAGAAGGTCTGGTTGCCTTCCTTCCTGTCTGCTCAGCTGAGAATGGGTGACAGGTTGTACCTACAATGTTTTTGAGGGCTCTTATGGGAACCAGAACAATGCATAAAACCAGAGATGGATGCCAGCCCCGAGGAACTGCTAACATAGGGAGAAGTTATTTTAGTACTTCCCTCACCTGACCAAAGATTTTGACCTGGGCTCACGGCCCCAAATGGTGCTCCCTGGTCTTTGCATTGCCACCAGTGGTTAAGTGTCACCATGATAGTAACTCTCCCCTTCCACGGGCCCAGTCAGGGCTGGAAGGAGGCCTGGGACAGGGATGGGCGGTGGGCGGGATGCGCCAACATATAATACAAAACAGTAGTTCTCATTGTGCAGTGGATATGTCTATTTAGGAAGATATTCTCTTTGTTGAGATAGGGTAAAGAGATTGTGCTGAGAGAGTTAGTGTTTGTATTTCAGTCAGAATTTACCTTTGCAAAATAGAAAGAATAAACTGGCAGGTGAATTTGTGAAGGAACTTCGTATGGGCAGGAAGACTTCCAGCTCCAAGGCCTGTGCTTCTGGAGTCGGGTGGTGCGTCTCCGCTATAGTGCCTGCTTCTCTGTCAAAGGAGGATATGAGGTGAGGAAAAGGCTAGAAACTGGGGTGAGTCGCCCCCGTTAGGGGGTAACCGCTTTTCTCTTGGTGCCTGGACAGGCCATGACCAGACACAAAGGCAGCTCAAGTACAATTCCAAAAAGATGTCCCTCCACCTTGTCATTGTGCCCCCTGCTCCCTCCTCATCCACCAGGGAAGTCAGAACCTCGCTGACAGCCTGAGTGAGGCAGGTGAGAAAAGCTTGACTCCTGTTTTTCCTGCTGGCCGGAGTGGGGACACGGCCCGCTGATGGCTGTCATGCCCTTCCCCCTCATTTTCCTTCCCTCTCCCTTCAGTGTACTGGGACAGCTTGCTTTGGTGCCCCCCCCCCCCGCTATCACATTCTCCCCTCCATCCTAACCTGGGTGCAGCTCCACCTCTTCAGGCTCTGCTGTCGCCTTTTTGCAAAAGAAAGGGGCAGCCTGGCATGGCTAAGATCAAGTAGGAAGGGCTCTGGGCCCGTTGTGAACATTCCCAAGCCCCGCAGCTAGCCTTCCAGAAGATTCCTTAGTTTTAGCTCTGCCCACTCACTAGATCGCGGCCATGACAGACAAGGCTGTCCTGGAGCCCTACAGCAATAGCAATCACCTGGACCAATCACAGGCCTCTAAGCACTATATAAACAGCTCTCCCCAGCCACTTCTGGAGTTAAGTCTAGGAGGGAATCCCTCCGTTGCAGTGACAGCCTGTGCTGCAGCACAGGACCTGCTAAAGACTCACTTAGGTGGTCTTGTAAATTGGCTTGTGATTCATTTCTTGGGTAGTGTAGGCTTCAAAAATCCTAGAAGTCTACTCCAGACTCTTTTTCTGAGTAGTGAAGACACAGCATTCATTTCAAAGGAGCAAAAAACACTAGGACTGTTAGCACTGAAGAGCTCCAGAGAGCAGCACCCAGTAGAGTCAACCTAAGGTGTGGACACAGTGGGAGGTGATAGCTGGCAGTGGCAGTGAGTATCAGCTGGCCGTGTCAACTGTTGGTACTAGCATTATCTGGTCTCATTTGGTGACACTCACACTGCTCACAGGTACACGTGGCTGGTCCATGCTTTCCATCTGAGTCAAGCAAAAAAATAAATAAATAAATAGTAAAAAAACTCCTAGGCTGATCGGCAACATTAGAGGCAGTCGTGAAAAACTGAGGGGAGGGAGACTAAGCAGGAAGAGGGCTTTTCGCAAGCTCCTGTCTCGTGTTTGTTCATGGAAGGAAAAAGGCTCTTTCCAGTTCCTCTCCTCCTCTAGGCCTGTGAACTGGGGAAAAGCAGACAGATCCTCGCCTGAGAAGGGTTGGCAAACTACCCGGCAGGGCTGGCACTGTGATCTGAATGTGTCTCCCGAAACTGAATCTCCAGTGTAACAGTGTTTAGTGATGGGACCTTTAAGAGGGGTACAGGTTCCCGGTAAAAGAAAAACCTCAGCATTCTCTTCTCTCTCTCCCTCTCCCTTTCTCTCTGTGTCCTCTCTACTCTCTCGTCCTTTCTTGCCCCTCAGCTTTTCCACCATGGGATGACACAGCGAGATGTGAGCCCTTGACGTTGGACTTCCCAGCCTCCAGAATTCTCTGAAAGTAATTTCTGGCCGGTCTCCTTCCAGGCGCATGTGCCTAACACAGCCACCAACGGCACCCACAGCACTGACCTACATGTTATGATAAATGAGAGGGCACAAAAAGAGCCCCAATCCGAAGCCTTCAGAGGAAGTGACATTTAGAAAGTAAAGCAGATGCAAAGCAAAGACGCCCATGCAAAGGGACCGGCACAAACAGAGGGCCAGAGACTGGAGAAAGTGTGATACATTTAGAAACTATCTGGAGGTCAGTTTAGATTAGAGGGTGTGCAGGTGGCACGCAGGTGGAAATAGCGAAGAAAGGGACTGAGCAGATAGGGCTGGTCCCGCCCAGGCTCGAGAAGTAAAGGAAATGAGTCAGCTGTAAATCAGTTCCTATGTATTTGCAGCAAGTTAATTTTTCCCTGTTTGGGTAATATTAAGTATTCAGCTGTCAGCTAGAAGGGGAGGGTGGTGAGGGCTTTCCACAGTGCTAAAAGAAACCCATACCTTGACAATTTATTTTGCTATCTGATGAGCACCAAATTAATTTCCATATTAACACATTATGTGGAGATAAGACACAGTAATACGAATTACAAAAGATATGTAGGTCTCATTAAATTTCCAAGGAATACAGTGTGTGTAACAGGCTGAAGCCACGAAGCCTAATGCAAGAGAGATTTGCAGGGAGCGACTGAACAGAGATGGATTACCCGGAGAAATAGGTTTGGCTCTGTGCTGATGTTTTCTTTTCTCCTGCGAATAGAACAAGATAAGACATTTCTTACAAAATGTTACCACTTCTGGCATGCTTCCCCCGTTCCTCGCATCCCCGCCAAGAGATGCCAGAGGCCACTTCAGCACGACAGGGGAAGTTCATTATCCAGCCTTGTGGGGCTCTCCAAGGTAGGCCCCAGCGACCCTTGTGGATAAATTGTGCAAACCCAGAGGAAAATGCCAATTTCCAATCCTTTCTGGTGTGATTCTGTGCTCTGTCAACCTAGCTTCAGATGATGAATTGATGAATTCCCCATGTAGCCAAAGCCACTGACACACCATCACCACTGAACCTGATACTAATGCATTTTTAACTTTCTCCCCTTTTAACCAGGCTCTGAAAAGAAAGAACTGCCTTGAAAATTTTCCCTGGATAGGCTCACAGGTAGTCAGAATGATGATTGCCACTTTATTTAAAAGTTTGAAGGCTCTAGGGGTAGAAGTTGTTAGGAAGAACCAGAACCGATTTGGCATCTAGGCCCCATGACTATGGCTGAAAATAGCTTGTGGTGCCCTGAAGACACCTTGTGACCTGCCTGGTCCTCTCCATACTCTTGTTGAGAGAAGGATGCCCAGAACCTACAGAGCATATGAAGTGTCCCAACCTAGAAAGAACAGAGATAGGGACAAGGACTTGGTTGGTCATGACTTTGCTGTTTGAGCTTGTAAAAGTCACAGTATCCTTCCTCTTCCTCCCCTGCTGAGTAAAAGGTTGAGCCACATGACCTCTAATACCCCTCTGAATGCTCATATCCTGTTATTCCTATTATCCTATTGATTAATAACCATTACTACAGAGAGGAATGGAATTTTCAGATGGCCCTTAAGTGAAAGCCTTTTTGACCAGCAATTGAAAATGTCCTTTGAAAAAGAAACAGCCTCAGCAGCAGAAAGCTGCCAGGCCAGTCTCCCATTTTGGGACAAGCACACTCCTGGGTGGGGTTTGAAAAGACCTGGCCCTTTTGTCACTACTTGACACTATGCCAAAGGGTAATCTAGCTCGAAAAATGTCCATGAGGTTGGCCACTGCTGCCCTTGGGCCTCAATTGCTCCCTCTGCTCAATCCTGCTTCCATCCCTCCCTCCCCTTATATTGCTGCCACGGTTTCTCTTTAGAAAGCAGCCTGTATGTAGAGCCCTCCTCACCGCCAGCACCCCAAAGAGTCTAATTTCCTACCATTTCTGTAGACACATACAATATGGCGCCTCTAAGTCCCACCATCCAGTTCTCAACCACCTCCATCTTACAAACAAGGACAAGCAGGCTCAGAGAAGGATTTACCAAGTTCACTCACTTGGCAGAACCAGAGTTAAATCAGTCCCCCAAGTCGTGGCCATGACTTTTAATCATATCTTCTTGCCCCTCCAACCTGTCCCATTTTCCTTGCACAGCAGAGAGATGCATCAGCAGGGAAACGAATCAATTCATCCACATCCACTGCAATGAGGAAGAATAAGCCAGTGCATGCATTCACAAGTTATCCACTGCCTCTACTTTAAATAGATAAACCATCAGTTTTCATTTAGGGATTATGTTAATCTCCCTGCCAGTCTGTGTCACATAAAGATACAGCATGCTCTGGATTAACAGCTAGGAAACTTGAGGTTTTGTCTCAGCACCTCATTTTTTTTTTTCTTTTGCAGTACTGGGGATTGAACTCAGGATGTTGTACTTGCCAGCAGGCGCTTATTCCACTGAGCTACATCCCCAGCCCTAGCACCTCATTCTTATGTTGCAAATCATGCTACTCTTTGCTACTAGCCTCTTTCCAATTCCGAGACTGATTGTTGGGGCTTCAGTGGAGGGTAGGGAGAGGATTAATCGTGTTGTGAAATAATAATCAGGGATGACGGTTCAATGGGGAAGCTGGGCAAAAAGCTCACAGGATCTCTCTGTGTTATTTTTGCAACTGCTTGGTGTCTAAAAATATTTTGTAAGAAAAAGGTTTAAAATAATTTTAAAAATCATGAGTGACAGTTTCATTTATTCTAACAAGGAATAGATAACGAGCTGGGGTGAAGGGGAAGGAATAAGCAGGTTACAGAACACGTTCAGATGACTTGCCTGCAGGGCAAGTGTATGCGGAGTGTCGCTCGGTGAGGCCTCTTTAGAAACGTATGATCCGTGGCTGGGAGACCCAAGGACTAACGTTCCCCTGAAAACCATATACTTGGCCCCCGCTTTCTTGTTTGGGTGACTCTCTCTCTGTAAGTCTCACTTATAACGATGGTGGCCATTCACTGAGTCAAAGCAATGCATTCATTTTACAGGTATAATAAGCTCTGAATGCTAGGGGTGAACAATTTGTCCAGATTGACCGGTATAGCAGAGGCAGGATGTTAAGTTACAGACACCTGGCCAGCGGGCTGTCAAGAATCCTGTCCTGTTTAGGGAGCCCAGGAAAAGTGAGGGGGTAGCTGGGAGCTGTCGCCATCCTGAGGAGCGGCTCCCATGGTCCCCCTTCCTCCTGCAGGTTCCAGACAAGAACACACAGGCTGCACAGTCACACTGGCTGTTGAGGGCCCCCCTCTGGGAACTCGCACCCCAGGAAAGAATCGAAAAGCAGGAGCTGTCCATGAATCACTCAAAGAATGAACATTTTCAATTCTGAAACAAAACAACATTCTGGGATACAGCTAACTATAAATCAAAGATCACCTTACAGAAAAAAAAGAAACGAAAAAACTAATCCACTAAATGGAGATTGTTGCTTTCTATCGCTAAGTCTCATAATAAAAGGTCCATTACTTTTTTAAGTTCTCCTTTCCTCCTAGGAAAAGTACATGTTTTTGCAGTTAAAAGATAAATGTGATAACCCAAATAAAATGTATGTTATCTTAGTGAATTTTCACATCCAATAAAAAGCCCCCTCTATTTCATATTTCAAAATCCAGAATCATAAAGAGGACAGAGATGTTATCAAAAGCCCTGAATATTCTGAGGCCATATATTTTTCAATTACTTTTTTATTGAAGTATACTTCAGATACAATAAAGTGTGCAAAACAGATGCCTTGGTATACATAATATGCTAGGAAGCAACAACCTCACCAAAAACAGAGAACATTGCCAGCACCCTAGAAGGCTCCTAAAATGTACAACTATCAAACAACATTTCGTTCTAGGCAAGGAGAAGCCACCTGAATAGCCATCTTAATTCAGCAGAGGGACAGTCCTGCACACAGCCCGCTGAAATGGGAGGGAAACCTTACCCTGGAGCCAAGTGGGAGCAAGGAACACTCCAGAACCGCCCATCATTGACCCTGTCTTCTCAAAGCAGTTGCAAGCCCTGGGGATGCTGTTCTTGAAAAGAGAAAAGAAGTTTTAAAGAAAAGAACAAGGGAGGAAATGAGAACAGAAAAGAAGGTGAGGTTTAAGAAATAGCCAGAGCTGAAGCAAATCTGAGCTTGATAGCAAATCTGAGATCTTACTTGTAAATTATGGTTTTCAATTAAAAAATAGCAGTTATAAGGGTGTTTAATAGTCAGCACGGTAGAAGCATTAATCCAAGGCCACCCCTGATGCTTTTAAATGCCTGCGCTGGTGTGTGCCAGGCCATCTTTTCTGTGGGGCTTTTTTGGTTGGTTTTGGTGGTGGTGTTTTTACTTTTTCAGCAAAGCACCAAATACTGGCTCTTACTCAGTCTTCTCCAGTGAGAAATTTCCTTCAGCTCCAAAGTCAGGACTTAATAACACACAAAGGTGCTGTCAACCTAGGATTCTGGACCTGATTTGCCAATCTTCTGGGACACATTGAAAAGTTCTTCATATTTATAATCTCTTCCCAGAAGTCTTCCCCCATGGGGAGCCTATTACCCTGCTCTCCAAATTAGAACCTTATCTGTATCTTCTAAACTTCAAAGGCTACTTCAAAAAGGGGTCCCTTCTCCTCACCCATCTACTCACAGCACACCGTGGATCCTTCCCTGGGAGCCCAGTTATCTAATGAACTGAGCCAAGCTCCACTGGAGACTCTTCTACATGAGACACTATGGGCTGAATTGAGGCCTTCGGGATCAGAAGGGGTCAGGACTCCACAGGGTCACCCTCAGCCAAGGGGGAAGGAACACAATAAACAGAAAATATTATCTCAGAGAATCCACCTTTCTCTTTGTCATCTGTCAGCTTTTTAAATCTCCCTTTGCTGTGTTATAAATGAGAATTTGGGGTAAAGACCAACTCCATGTGAGCTCAGGACTTTCTTTTTCTGTTCCTGCAAGTAGATGTTTGGTACAGCTGATTGCAGCGAGGTTGAAAGATTATGTGTGCAGCATGTGCCCCATTGAGCTCCCACTGCAGTCTGGCTCCTGCTGTGAAACTAGTGCCTGACCCCTTGGAATTTCGACTTACATTGCGCTGATGAGTTAGAAAACCATGTGTTTTCTGGCTTTAGGAAGAAAGAGAGTTTTGAACACAAATGTCAAAGGACTAAATGTTCATCTTGACTTGAGGATCCACTTCCCACTGCTGCGCCTGCCACCGACACTCCTTCTTAAAGTGTTTTTTATTACAATGTGTAGATGTCACGTGTTCTTGATACATAATTCAAACAACTTATGAAAATATAAATACTTTTGAAAATATGAAAATATAATAAAGTATATCTCTCATGTTAAGATAACCAATATGGACACTTTGATGACCGTTTTTGCAAAGGTCTCTTTATGTATACAGGTACGTATCTATATAATTTTATAAAAGTAAGATCAAATATGAATACTTTTTCCTGTGGACCCTTCTCCACCTCCTCTGTACTCCTATCTATACCCCACACTCATCTGCATTTTCCCTAAGTAACCCGATACAAGAATGCTTTGTTAGCAGATCACTGCCATGATCACTGGGTATTAATCCCCTTGGAACCCTCTAAAAAGCTTGTGTAACACACCTTGCACCTCAGAATTCTCTATGTGTAAGGAGCAAGACAGAAGCACTTATTTTTTCCATAATCTCTGTCTCCCATTCATCAAGAACTGCTACAGGGCTAAGTCCCTGTTTCTCCTAAACTGTGCATGAGTGATTGAGTGCCAAACTGGTTTAGCAGCACCACACGGAATCATCTCGGAGAGGACCCTGACAGAGAGTGGGAAGTGAAACACGACTCAGAGGAGGTGCTGGAGAGTCATAGCAGCACGAAGCCACTGGCTGAGCTGATGACTGTGGTAATAGTGGCCGGAGGGTTGTAAGGCATGAGGATCAGACTTGGGGTCTTTAATGTGGTGGTCAGTAGTGATCGCTACGAAGGACAGTACAGGAGAGTCAGTGGACCGATCTGTACTATTTCTGCTGCAGCTGAATAGCACACATGGTGCACATTGTCTCTTTTCTCTACGTCCATTCCAGCCTCCCCCAGCCTCACCCAGGCCTTCGCTCTTATGCCTAGAGTTGGAGCCTTAGTTCCTTCACCCTGAGCACTGCAGTCATGATTGCTTCAGTGGCTCATTTATATTTACCACACGGCATGGAGCACCAGCGCCCCTGGGTTCCACACATATTTCTGGCTCACTCCAGTGGGGAGCAGCAGCAACCCTGGCTTCTTAAAGTAATCAGGATCAATCATCCCCACCAACATTATTCTTTACAGCCCCCTTGGCTCAAGGGATTGAAAACAGCTAGGTGGTGATTGTTACCTGAAGTCTGGCAGAGTCCACCTGGTACCAACCAGCTTCTACTCTTTAGGAAGTTTCTAACAGAGCATAGGATTACAGAGTGGGATGGACAAAATTCTCAAGCGAGTCACTAGGCGTGATTGTTAAGTGACTAATTGTCCTTTCACCTCTTGGTTCCAGAATCTTTGCATTTTAGCTTTGGAGACACAGCCCATACATTGATAATTGCCTCGATGCATAAAATACATCTCAAGAGCTTACTTCAACCTTATAGAATGTTGTCCCCATGATAACACCCTAAAGGGCCCTTTTATAGGTCATACCACTCTTCCTTTGGCTTCCTGGTGATGTGTTAGATGGTAGAACCAGAGGGTCATACAGCTATGCATCTGGTGGCGTGCTTCTTTTAACATAAATTGGGTCCTTCCTCTGACACACTGTTACATGGTCTCTTTGCTAATAAATTATACATTCTGTAGGTCCTTAGATGGTAAAACTGTCAGCCAGAGATGACACCTACTCTTCTACTCAGAGTAGGTGTCAATTCTGATAAGAACAAATTACTGCCCTCACCAGATTGAGAGGATCTGAAGAAATGCATCTGCCACCAGACAGTTAGCTAGTCTCTTTGAATGATATTACCAGACTGAGGATTTGGCTATGGTGTTTTTGGCTTGACTTCTGGGCATGAGAAGCCTCAATGCGAGAATTCCATAGCTCTATTCCCTCCCCCTACAGCATCCAGGAGATCACTGCTGAAGCCCTGAGCTGGTCAAAGAGAATACCACCTGACCTATGTGAGACGGGCTTCCCTGTGGTAAAAGCTCTCCAGTGAACATGAACACAAGACTGAGAGGTTCTCATGTATTGGGCCCACTTGTGTAGATTTATCCGAAAGCCTCATCTCTTAATTTCCTTAATCGTCATCTTTTGATCTTCTTCCTTTCACCCCATGACACTCAGACAAGACACCGACCACTGCCAGGAGTCTATCTCTAGCCACATTTCAATACACTTCTGCCTCCTTGCAGATCAAGTAATTGGTTCATAACTTGCAGCTCTTCCCACAAATATTTCTCATTGTCCTACAGGGCATCTCTAAGTGAAGTTATAGTTAGACGGATTTACTTTCAGCTCACACTGATTGTCCGTCAACAATGTCCAAATTCCTTCCTCCTGTATTGGTTGCTGATAGGAGTGTACTCTTGCATGAGAACTTAGGTATTATTGAGGGAAAACAGAGGAAAGTGTCCCTGCTGTCAAAGCTGCCTATTCATGTAACCTGCTGATGCTCTGTGCCTCCTACTTCTAAAATGTACCTTTTATTTTACACGATGAGTTGCTGCTGTGCCTATTTGATTCTATAATTTGGTGCTTGTTATAATGTACAACTTCTAATTGATGACTCCTTGTAGGTGCTCAGTGTCCACTAGGGCTTAATAACACACAAATGGCTGTTTTTCAAATGGGAAGTAATTCTCTGCTAGTGAAGGTATGAGCTTTCTCCAGAACTCTAGAGGACTCTTCTGTGATTCTCCTTTGGGGATTTACTAAGGACCCCACATAGATATCCTTATCTATCATGGATACCTCTAGCAGCACTCTTATGCTGATTCTTGTGATACAAGTGACAGGACAACTTGCCCCAGAGCCTAGACCTACTGCGGAGCCTTCCCAAAACACAGGAGATCCTCAGTAACCCAACAGAAGGGTTAGAGCAGTATTCCCAAAATTGTAGGCTCCAAAATTGAAAGAGGCACACCACATGTAGTAATAGGAGATGCAAGAAGCAATGAATTATCCTTTATCATGGAGGGAACTGTCCCTTGGGCCCCCAAATACTTCAGTAAGGCCCTGGATACCAGGAATTGTCAGAAGCCCAATTATCACCAGTATCAGAGTCCTTCCATTGGTCTAACTAGTTCCACAATGAAATCTTGAGGTTCTGCTTCCTAGGGTTACTTCTGACACTACATGTCTTAGACTGAATTTCCTCTAAGATGAGGACTTACATTTGTGGACTATATTTGAGACAATGACCCTCCTGACATAGGTAAGGAATGGGAAAGAGCAACAGTGGAGAAAAACCAAAACCAGCTGTTCCATTACTGCACTTTGCCACCACTGTGTACTATCAGGGCAAATACCACTGGAGATATGCCTTAGTTTTCTGTGGCTGTTCTAATAAATTACCACAATCAGTGGCTTAAACAATAAAAAACATTCTTTAACTGTTCTAGAAGATAAAAACCTGTCATGAAGATAACAGGACCACACTTCCCTCTGAAGGATCTAGAAAAGACTGCTCTGCTTCTGTCTGTTCCTGGTAACTGTTGGTACTGCTTGGCTGGGGCTGCATCTCCCGCTCCCTTTCCACATCACTTTCCTTCAGTACATCTTTGCCTCCTCCTCTTCTGCCTGTCTAGAATTCTCCTCTGCCTATCTCTGGAAAAGACACTACTTGTCAACTCACCTTCTAAGAAATGTTGAAAAAAGCTGTTTAGAGAGAAGAAAAATAATAGAGGTCAGGAACTCTGATCTGCATAAAGAAAAGTATCAAAGAGTGAATAAGTGAAAGTAATATTCAAAACTTGTATTTTCTTATGCTTAACTTATGTAAAAAGTAAGTTTTTTAAACAATAAAGCACTCTATTCCAGTACATATACATATAGATCTCAGTGGGCTCCCATCCAAGTACTAACCAGGCCCGACCCTGCTTAGCTTCCGAGATCAGACGAGATCGGGCGCGTTCAGGGTGGTATGGCCGTAGACTACATATAGAATGTACACACGCACACACACACACACACACACAGCATGTTCAGTGGAAACCTTACTTTGAATTTTGCCCTTTTCCTGGACTAGCTCATTGCATGGTATATTTCTCTGTCGTGATGCAATGACAGTGTCCAGTAAGCCACACAATCACAAAGATAAAGGGCAAGTACTCTACAGTGCACTGTGTTGTTAAACTATGCTGTTTAGTAGGTTAATTGTATTAAACACATTTTCAATTTATAGTATTATCAGCTTACAATGGCCTGATTGGGATAGCCCTGCACAAGTTAAGGAACATTTGCGTGTCTGTGTGTGTGTATGAGTGTGTATGTTCATATACATGAAATAGATAGCAGCAATGATACAAGAGACAGTAGGGAGAAATTAGGGTTATTTCCTTATCATCGGTTCTCATACCACCTGTGAAGCAGTAGTGTTATTTAAAAGTGGACTCTGATTGGTTGTAAATGTATAGTGACACCCCTAAGGCAACTAATTTTCAAAAAGTATAGTGTTACTTTAAAGTGGGCTTCGATTGGTTGTAAATGCATAGCAACATCTCTAAGGCAGCTACTTTTTTAAAAGTGAAAAAAGTATAACCAACATACTAAGAAATGACAGAAAATTGAGTCATATAAAAATTCTCAATTAAAAGAACAAAAGGCAGAAAATGAATGGAAGACAAATGTAGGGATCAAGAATGGCAAGAAGGAGAAAACACTAACAAATACAGCAGAGATTAACCTGATACTATTAATAATCACTTGGAAAAGCCATGATATAAGCGTGCCAATTAAAACACAGATATTCAAAGTGGATCAAAGGCAAAAAATCAGTTATATGTTTTCTAATAGAAAGCTACTTTACAAAGATACATGTTGATTAAAGTATATGATATATCATAATAATCTTAACTTTTAAAAAAGCAGGGTTTACTACACTAATTTCAGACAGAGAAGACTTCAAAGCAAGGAAAGTTAATTAAAGTTACTTCAAAGCAAGGCAGAATCTACATAGGATAAAAGAAGATACAATAATGCTTAACATATGTGAACCTAACAATGGAGCAACAAAATACATGAAGCATAATCTTTCAGATACTGGAAATAAATGAGTCCACCATTATAGCTGGAGACTTTAAAAAAAAACTCTCAAAATGAAGAGTTCTAGGACTCAGAAAATCAATAAAGACATAGTTGAAATCAACAATACCATCAATCAACTAAACATAACACCAGTGGACTACTTTACCCGAGAATAGAAAACACACTTATCTCAAGTTCAGATGGAATATTCACCTAGAAAGATAACATTCTGTGAGGTAAAACACACCACAATAAGTTCTTTTTTTTTTTTTTTTTTTTTTTTT
>PVLD010005162.1:0-13647 GCA_004027595.1 Dinomys branickii | reverse complement strand
TGATTAACTAGACAATCCCAAAATACATGAAGATTAATGTACAAAAATAAGCTGCTTTCCTACAGTAAATTACCAGAATTTGAAATTAAAAACACAATTCTGTTTACATTAGCATGCCAAAAAATTAAATACTTAGGTATAAATCTAACAAAATATGTATAAGATATACACAAGGAAAACTACAAGCTCACATAAAAAGTAATCAAAGAACCAAATAAATATATAACCCACATGCATGGTTAGGAAGATTCAGTCTTGCCAAGGCAATGGTTTTTCCCAATCAATCTATGGATTCAGTGTAATCCTAATCAAAATACCAATTTTGTGAACATGGACAGCAGATTCTAAAGTTTAAATAGGAGAGCTTAGGAACACAGTGTTACACACACAATGTTCAAGAAGAACAGAGTTTGAGGACTAACACTGTCTAGATTCAAGACTTATTCTATAATCATCGAGATAATGGGGTACTAGAGGTGGAGTAAGCAAATAGATGAACTCTTCAGGATGGAGAGCCCAGAAATAGACACATAAATACAGTCACCTGATCTTTGACAAAGAAGCAAAGGCAATACGGTGGGGAAAAAATAGCCTTTTGGACAAATTGTCCTGGAACGACTGGATATCCATTAAGAAAACATACTAACCAACGAACAGACTTTACACTTTTCACAAAGATTAACTCAAGGTGGATGAGAGATCTAAATATAAAATCACAAACAAGACTCCCAGCAGATAACATAGGAGAAAATCAAGATGATCTTAGGTTTGGTGATGATGTTTTAGACATAATTAGACATAACTGTGAATTAAAACAGCAGAGACAGCACTCTGCACCTACGAGCAAGGAGATGGGGAGGAGGTGGAACAACAGGATCTCTCATTGCTGACAGGAATGCAAATGGTGCAGTGACTTTGTAAGACAGCTTGGCAGTTTCTTATAAATCTAAGCATATTCTTACCATATGATGCAGAAATTGTACTCTTTGGTATTTACCCAACAGAATTAAAAATAAATGTCTATGGCTGAGGTATAGCTCAGGGGTGCAATGTCTGCCTGGAATGCATGAGTTCCAGAGTTCAATTTAAAAAATTTAATTAATGTCTGCACAAAACTGTCATGAGGATATCTATAGCAGCTTTCTGAGAATTGCCAAAACTCGGAAGCAACCAAAATGTCCTTTGGTAGCTGAATGAATAAATAAACTCTGGTATATTCAAACAGTGACATAGTACTTAGTACCAGAAGTACTATATGAAAAATATTTAGGAATCTTTGATGCATTTGGTACATGAAGGAAGCCAATTTGAAAAGGCTAAATATGATATAATTCCAACCATATGACACTCTGAATCTGAAAAAGCTAAATACTGCATAATTCAACTATATGACACTCTGGAAAAGGCAAAACAATGGAAGCAGTGAAAAGATCAGTGGTTGGCAGGAGTAGAAGGAGGGAGAGATGAATGTGCAGAATATGTAGGATTTTTAGAGTATTATAGCTCTTCTATATGATACTATAATAGCAGTTTTGCGCCATTATAAACTTGTCCAAATCCACAGAATGCACAGGAGTGAATGCTAATGTCAGTTATGGAGTTTGGGTGACAAAGAGGACAGAAAATAGGTTTACCAGCCTTCCCAAATGCACCATTCTGTTGGGAGATGTTGGTAATGGGATAGGCATGCAAATATCTTTTTCTTCACATACACAGCATTCATATGTTCAGAGATTTGATCTGGATCTCATTTAGGGAAGTTTTTTAAAAGAAAAAGCAGCACAAACACATCAGGAGTTGTGTACAATGTTCCTCAGAATTGTCCACCCACAGGAGGGAAGAGGAGAGCATTAATCCACTAGCTCCTCTAAAACCCCTTTGGTCCAGGATCGCCATGCACATGTAAACTGTCATGCACTTCCAGCTTGATGCGTATGTGCAAGAGCCAGTGGGACCCAGTACCCATTGCACACAGTGGCATTAGAAATCCTAAGGGAAAGCGGCATAATGAAGCAGGCAGCCACACCAAAGGCTGGCATAAAGGAATATATAAAGAACTTACATTCATTTCCTAGGGTTGCCATAACAAAAGACCACACTGGCTTGAACAACAAGTTTCCTTGTTTATAATTCTGGGAACTAGAAATCTGAGGTCAAGGTAGTAATAGAATTGAATTCTTTGGAGGTCTTTCTCTACTTTGCTGATGATCACCTTCTCCTTGTATCTTTACCCAGGCTTCCCTCTGTACCTATGCAGGTCTTACTTTCTCCCTGTACAGAGACCAGTGCCCACCCGGATGGCCTCATTTTACTCAACTGCTTCTTCAAAAGTCTTATCCCTAAATGCAGGTACTGGAAGTTCAGACTTCAACCCACGTACTTGGGGAGAACATTAACTCAGCCCCTAAAGGAAGTCCTACAGCTCAACAACAATAAAACAGGGGCTGGGGATATAGCTCAGTGGAATAAGCGCTTGCCTAGCAAGTGCAGGGTCCTGAGTTCGATCCCCAGTACCGCAAAAAAAAAAAAAAACAAAAAAAAAACAATAAAACACAGAGAGATAGGCATACATCAAACCCCTATATTTTAAAAACTGGGAAAACAATTAAATAGATATCTCCCCAAAGAAAATATTCAAATAACCTACAAGCACATGAAAAGATACATGACCACTAATCACTAGAAAAATGCAAAACAAAGCCATTATGAGATACCACCTCACATCTATCAAGACGACTACCACTAAAAAAACAGAAAATAACCAGTGCTAGGATGGCAGGGATGTGGAGAACTCAGAACTCTTGTTCCCTGTTGAAAGAAATGTAAAATGGTCCCTATCAGTCATCTGAGACAAGTCTAATTCATTCTTCCTAACGTCTACATGTTATTCTATGGTACAGATATTTCAGCATTTATTCATCCTATTCCTTCTCTTGAAAGAAAATTGATTTGTTTCCAGCCGCTAAACATTAAAATATGCCTATGGCACACATGCTTCTTCATAGTTCTGATGGTCTGGCCTTAAATTCTATGGAAAGCAGAGGTGGAGATTGAAAATCTGATTTTACAGATCTGGGTATCAACAGTGATGCTCCAAGCAAATACTGTGGAAAATACTATGGCAATTCCTCAAAAAATTAAAAAGAAAATTATCACATTATTCAGCAGTTCTACTTTTGGATGTTGGCCTGAAAAAACGAAAAGCAGGAATGTGAAAAGAAATTTGTGCACCATATACACAGCAGCATTGTTTACAATAGCCAAAAAGTATAAACGAGCCAAGTATCTGCCAAGAAATGAACAGATTAACAAACTGTAGTATACAATATTCAGCTTCAAGAGAAGCAATATTGACACATGTTACATTATGCTAAATGAAATAAGCAAACACAAAAGGGCAAAAACTGTATAATTCAACTCATTCTTGTGAGACATCTGTAGTGGATTGACAACTGGTGGTCAGCTGAGGAAGCATGGTGCTGGGAGTGAGAGGCCTATCTGGGGACTGTTGCTAGCCTCACAAGAGGCAGAACTGGAGAAGAAGGAAGGCTATTGGAAGTGGCAAAAGGCTGTTGGGAACTGAGAAAGGCTGTTGGGAGCTCAGAGAGGCTGTTGGGAGCTGGTAGAAGTTGTAAGGTGCTGCTGGTTCTCTTGGAGGAGCTTCTCTTGCTGGCTTTCCTGATGAACTTAGTTTTTCATCCTCTGAGGAGCTTGGGACCTTGTTGGCACTGAGAATAGCTTCAGTTCACTTTAGGGGAGCTCTGGTCCTCACTCTGAGCATCATTTCCTGACTTCAGAGGGGAAGATGGTGTACTGCCAATCTCCTGGAGAAGCTTGCTGCATTGGCTTTCTTGATGAGAACTCAGCTGTCCTGATCATTGGAGGAGCTTGGGACCTCACTGTTACTGAGGATGGCTCAGCAGCATTCTTCTTCAGCAACGTTCTTCCTTCCTTGAGGAGCTCTGGTTCTTACTTTGCACATTGCTTCCTGGCTCCAGTACAGATCCTTCATCCCACTGGCACAGACTTTCCTAATTCCACCACTGACCATTGGCCTTCCAGCACAGATCCATGAAACAGGCCTGCATGAGACACTGTTGTGAGCTCTAGGCCTCCAGCTGGATTTGTGGGAGGCACTGTTATGAGCTCTAGGGCTTCAGCTGGACTCATGCAGGACATTTCTGTGGGATCCAGGCCCTCAGTTGGATTCTCTGGTCTTTAGTGTGTGGACAGATTTCCTGCAGTCTCTTCTATGTGATTGTTTGGGTGAATATTGTAAATAATCTTATAAAATATGTGTCCTGTATTATATTGTTCCCCTTGCAAATAACCCCCAACCAACACAGCACCTATAGTAGAAAAATTTATGGAGATGGAAAGTAGAATGGTGCTTGCTAGGAGTTGAGTGGGAAAGGAATGGGGAGCTATTGTTCAGTAGAATTATTGCTACCATCTTTCAGTTTGGGAAGGTGAAAAAAGTTCTAGAGATGGGTTTTGGTGATGGTTACACAGCAATGCGAGTGCACTTAATGCCACAATTACAATTGGTTGAGGTGGCAAATGTTATGTTACATGTATTTTATCACAGTTTTCAAAATGAAAACAAATTATTTTAAGGTGATCTGGATAGATGTGAGGTAGGGGACAAAATGTATCTGATACTTTGTTTTTTCCTGTACTAAGGATGACCCCAGTGTCTTTGTTCCTGCCCCTTTTTTAAAATTTTGAGACAAGTTCTCATTAAGTCACTGAATTGCCCAGGCTGGCCTCAAACTTGTGACCCTCCTGTCTCACCCTCTCAGCATGCTGGGATTACAGGCATTCACACCACAGCTGTCTGATACATTTTTAATGACCTATGTTTAATGACATTTATTTCTCCTCAACAGTTTATTCATCTTATTCCTTCTCGGTGGAAAATCGATGTCTAGTCAATAAGCAAAAAAACATGCCTCCAACATGCACCCTTCTGCATATTTCTGCTGCTCTGGCATTGTTCTCTGTGGAAAGAATAGGAAGCTGACAATTGTAAGGATTTTGTGAGTCTGGATACAAGCAATGATGCTCTGAGCCTTGATAAGAGGCAAGAGGTCACATAAGCCACCCTGATACCTTGTTCTCTGAAGACATCAGTGGCCTAGGGTTGAAGAAGGAGACATTCTCACGTGGGGCACCAACAGCAAGTGTAGCACATGAGCAGAAATCTCCCCAAGCACAGGTGAGGAACCCTGGACAGTCCCAGAAGTCACTGCGGGAGACTCTGCCAGACTTGCTTCCTCAGTCACCCGTGATGATCTGCACCATCCAGCTATTGCAGGTTGGGAACGAGTGGACTGAATGGGGGAAGCGCCACGTTTCTGCTCAAGGTAATGATCCTGCACATGTTTGTTGAGGAATTCAAGGGATTTGAGGCTGCTGAAATCATCACAGAGGTTCTACATTTTCAGGGCAAGCCACTGAATTACATAAGCGGCTTTATTTCTCCTCAGCATAAGAATAAATCTGACAGGAGAGGACACTGGGGATATAAATGACAAATGTCAGAATGATAAAAGATTCCATAAGGCATGGGGTATGAATAAAGGAAAAGAAAGAATTTGGAGTTTTTACTCATTTTTCTTTCCTCTCATTGAATCTTAATTCTCCACTTTATTATCATCCACTTAAAATTAAATTCCTATGAGGGACTTTCAGCTGAGGAACTGTGACCAGACAGCCCAGCCAGGGACCCACTCCATCTGAGAAGATCAGTCGCCTGGATTGATTCTTCAGTTCACAATATGCTTAAATAATGAGTAGAAGAATTGTTAAGTGGTCACTCTGGGAAGACAGCCTGCATTGCTGCTGAGTTATTTACATAATAATTTCCATGGATTTGTATGCTGTTTCCACCTGATTCTACTCTTTTTATGTATTCAAGACATAATTACCACAGTTTTAGATATCTTTAAAAGTGAGAGACAGAAAAAGAGGGGGCAGAGCATGAGAAAGAGCAATAATTAATTTCTGAAATGGCCATAAATTTTCCTGCCCCATCATCTGCCCTGCTATCTTGGCTGCCTCCTTTTTTTCAACAGGAAGCTTATTACATATCCCTAGACTCACAGATAAAATGAGTGTTCCCCTGCTTCACAAGTTTCAACCCAACCCCCCTAACATCCCTCAAGTGGTTCTTCCAGTTGATTCCTTGCTGCCACACACACACACACACACACACACACACACACACACACTTTGACTATTGCTCAATTCTCCACCCTTTTCCACCACAAACACTTCCTGTGAGTGAGTTCTACATGCCGTCCCTGATCTGACGCTACCTTCTGTCAACCAAGGCTCCGCCCTTCCTTCAGGATCCAGCTCAAGCCCTACCTCCTCCGTGAAAGTTTCCAAGAACAGAAGCTCCCTATTGGGAGGAAATTTTATCTTTTATGTTCATGGATAGATTTGTGATGATGAGTAGCAACTACTGAATGAATATTTGCTAAAGGAAGGAAAAAGCAAAGTCTCCTGTCTCAGTTCCCTTTCCAAAGATAGGGGCGTCTGTTGCCCATATTACCTGTGCCTAGATCCTTCCTCATCGCTGCCTCACCTGACCATCAACAGTTGCTCATTTTGCTCGTCTTGTCTCCAGTAGACTGAACAGGAGGGTAAGGATCTCTTCCGATCCTCCTTTCCTTTGAGCTGTTATCCACCATCACATCTTTCAGTGATGTTATCAGCTGCACATTTTACTTTTAAATTCTCCAGCATCAATAATATGATTAAATTTACATGTCAATTTTCATCCTCTATCACCCCTTGCTACAGGGGTTACTTAATTTGAAATCTCTAATCAGCCATTCACCTATCCCAGGCTTTCAAACACCATTATATGTAATCAACACTGGAGGGTTTCCTGGGAGCTTATGGGACATCAGCAATTACTTTGCTAACTGGATGCGTGGTCTTCAAGGTATGTAGATTAACTACAAATACTGCTCAAGCAACTTTGCTACTGCTTGCACAGCCACCAGCATCTCTTTGTTGGAAAACTGCTACAGTCTCTTAGCTCAGTTCCTTGACTCATGCTATCTTGTGTAATCTTGCTCCATTTGCCAAGTTCACGCTGCTCTTTACTGTATATGAAGCCATACTTCTTAAACACGAAGGTCATGGTTCATTCACTTGAACTTTTCCACTGGCCTCTGTACAATGCATAGCCCTGATAGAGTTTCCAGGCCATGGAGATTTTATCCTCTGTATTTCTCTCTAACCTGAGCTTTCAACAGCCACCTCTCATTCCCCTCCTAGATCATATACACATGTGCACAAATGTGTATGCACACACACTCACACCATCATTTTCCTCCATGTGCACTTAGCAGCTCACAGTGTGTGCTGAACCAAGTCTGCACACTCAGGCAAATGTAATTTCCCACTTTACCTGCATTCATTGGAGAGAAATGAAGAGTTGTGTCTCTAAGCCTCTGTAAGGCACCTCATCTGTGAAGTAGAAATAATTGTTCTTCCCTGCAGAGATTTTAATGTATCCATTGGGGATTCAATATCTCTCATTTCTTAAAGATTAAAAAATAGGTGACTAGATAAGGAAAAGCTTCTGAGCAGAAGGGAAGACTATGGACTTACTCTAAGCATTTTTGGAAAAAAAAATTTCACTTTTGATAGGAGAATCTACCAGTCAGGGAATGAGTTCTGAAAACCACGCTGGCAAATCCTGGCTCTGTCACACACTTCTAGTAAGACAGTGGAGAAGTTATTTAATCCTTCAGTGGCTCAATTTTTGGATTTGTTAAATCATGACAGGAACAGCACCTACTTCTCTGTATTTTCGTGAGAATTAAATAAATCAATGCTTGTAAAGTAACTAGGATAGTGCCCAGCATGTAGGGGGGAGTCAATAAAGTCATTATTGTTATATTTCCATTTATAATTCCTATTTATATACTCAATATCCCCACATTGTTACCTCAATGACATTATCAATTATTATGAAGCATATTACTCTAGAGACCTAGTTGTGCTCTCTGCTCTGCCATGTTGTAACTGTGTGATACTAGTTAACTCCCTTCCTAACTCTGACCATTAACTTTTCCAGGAAGAACGCTGAACGAAGCAATGGTACTCAAATTGTAGCAATGAAATCCTCTTTGTAATATTAACTTTTTGAGACTAACATTATGTAGAAGAGAGGTAAAAATGATGTTGGTCACACTGAGGCGGGAGTCAAGACCTATCTCTGGGACTTTCATCTTTGCCATGTCCAAATCCTCTCAGATACCTGTGGGTGACTCTAATACTTCTTGGCAGGATCGCTGGACTATGTGACTTCTGGGCATCTTTGGTTTATGAGCAACTTCCTCTTTCAAAAACATTTTAAAATTCTGGCCACATGGTAAGTACTCAACAAATATTAACTGAGGATGATTTTAATGCGATGATGCCAAAGATGAAGATGAGGGTGGTAAGGGTGATAATGATAAGATGTGACACCTGGCCACTTTATTCAGGTACGCCTGCAACAAGGGATTGTTGGAAAGCCTACTACAGGCTGGAGTGCTAGCCTAATCCAGGTCCCTTGAAGCATGTTTTCACTCTAACATGAAGGTCATAAATTTACCCCATGACCTATCTGCAGTCACAAGTTGGTAATGAAACTAATGCAGTGTCAAGCACATGCAAGGGCCAACAACCACTTGAGCAAAACTGGTGTGTGCCAGCTGGTTATGTCTATTTTCAGGACTAGCACTGCAGAGGTAACATTGAGTACAGCAGTCTACCTACCTCATCCACGAGGGGTGTGTTACAAGCTCACCAGTGGATCCATGAAATCACAGAGAGTACTGACTACGATACAGTACACACTGTGTATTTTCCCTAGGTATACACGCTTATGATGTTTAACTTACAAATCAAGTAAATTAAGAAACTAATCATAATGATATAAATAGAACAACTATGCCAGCATACTGTATGAAAGACTATGTGCATGTAGTCTCTCCAAATCGCTTACTGTACTATACTCATTCTTCTTGTGATCACAGAAGATGATGCAATGCCTATGGAATGAGACAAAGTAAGATAATGACATACTTACAAAGGTACAAAATTTAAAGCTAATGATTTTCTGTTTAGTATTTTTGGACTCTCATTGACTAAGGACAGCTAAGACCTCAGGAAGCGAGATTGTGGTATGGGGAACTGCTGAAAATATGCTGACTTGTGTCTACCAAGGAGCCTCTTAGATGGCTCAGCCTGAAATTAGGTCATCCTGGATGCCCAAAATGGCATAAAAAATAACCCTCTCCTGTGCAAAAACATCTCATGGTTTTGAGAGGCTTGATATACCAGGGAGCTAAGAAGAGAAAATCAAGACACCTTTGTCAATGGGATTGTCTAGATATCCCCTGGGTCATCATGGAAGGTTTTCATAGTAAGTAGGGAGAGATTTTTGATCAGCGGAATAAATCTTTGGGTCTCAATTTCCAACCCACGTACTAGGAGTTTCTCCCTTAACTTCCAACCATTCAGGATCAGGGAGTGGTTTGCCGAGGAAGCCAGTGGGGTTCCCTTACCAATGCTGCCTGGTGTATGCCTTGCTTGTGGTCTACTCTCTACCTACCTCTACGCCAGTCTCTGCCCTTTCAGTTTCTGTTCCTCAAGAAACTGACACATACGGGGTCCAGCCTTGGCAATCAGACGCCACAGAGAAAAGGTAAACAGGACTGTGTATGAAGATTCCCCTCTGATGACTGCTGTACGCTGAATGTGTCTTGTCCCAACTTCCTATGTGGAAACCCTAACACTTAATGTCACTGTCTTTGGAAATGAGACTGGGAAACAGTAGTTAGGGTTAAATGAGGTCATACGATGGCACTAATAGAATTAGTGTCCATATAAGAAGAGCCATGAGGAGCTGGCCCTCTTGCTGTCACCCACACACATGTACTGAGGAAGGGCCATGCGAGGACATACAGTGAGCAGGCCACCATTCACAAGCTAGGAAGTAAGACCTCAAAAACCAAACCTGCCAGCAACTTGATTTTGGGCTTCCCAGCTTCCAGAACAGCGAGAAAATAAATGTCTTTTGTTTAAACTGGGCAGTCTATGGAAGCCCGAGAAGAATAATGCAGAGACATTTGTGTGGTTGAAGGGAATGTGTCTCATCGGGGTTTGGGCTGCTGAGCTGCCTAAGGAAATGTGTGCAGCACTTTATCATGCCCTGGGCAGAGACTTGGCGAGGGCAGTCACAACCGACTCCATTCTGCTCCACAATTCTTTGGGAGGTTTTGAATTATCTCTGGCAATGTATTTGTTCCTTCCCAAAGTGGCACATGGAGCTTTTAAAGTCTTTGTGAGACAGTTGTTGAGGACCTGGCTGCATGTTTGAATAGATCTCTGCAAGGGCCCTGCTCATCCCTGCTAACTGGCTCGGGGGGGGCTTAGGTTCTCCATATCATGGGGGCCAGAGTGGAGAGAGAGGTCTGGAAATGTGGCTTCTAGATCAAAACAACCCACATTTTAAAATGCAGAGTGATGTGTATATGTAAAAGTGTTTATGCTGGCTGTGGTACCACACACCTGTAACCCCAGCACTTGCGAGAACGAGGCAGGAGGATCACCACAAGTTCAAGGCCAGCCTGGGTTACTCAGCAAGAACTTGTGTCGAAAAAAAAGTCTGTTTATGACAGTAATTTATGCTCATTATGGAAAAAATAGGTATGAAGAAGAAAATTGAAGTTACCAATAATTCTATTGCGTACATGCATTTTCTTCTCATTTTTATGTGTTTTTGCACAAAACTGAGATCATACTATGTATGCTACACTTATACATCTTCTTTTCATTTAACATTGTATATCACTGACATCTTGTCATTAATTGTTCATTTGAAGTGTTATTTTACTGACAATTTCAACGTATGCTCTTTTTTACCCAAGTTCAACCATGTATTAATGTAAAACTAAGAAGGGGTGAAGAAAATGTGTGACTGTGGTTTGATTCCCTCATGTTCCACATGTCTTGTCTGTGACTACCAGATTCTAAGGTGGACGACTGGAGAAACTATGGAGTCTCTGTTCTGTAGAATTTGAGAGCAGAGGAGTTCCATGCAGCCAGGGTGATTTTGGCAAGTGCTGAAACAGTGAGTCAACGCAACTTCAAACACAAACACACATGACAGTTGGTCACTGAAGTTTTAGCTGGGTACATGACACACACAACTTAATGGAGAAAAGATTTAGTGTAGTTCATGGTTTCAGAGGGTTCAGCCCATAGTCGGCTGGCTCCAAGGCAGAAACACCACAGCAGAAGAGTATGGCAGAGGAAAGCGGCCTACCTCATGGCAGCCAGGAAGCAGATCAACAGAGAAAGGTACTGAGAGGATGAGGTCAAAGACTAGCCATACTGCTCAAGACCAAACCTCCAAACCCACCCAGACACACCCAGAGGTATGCTTTTCTTGTCTCCTGGCCTTCTATCAAGGCCATCACAATGACAATCAAGATGAACCATCACACTGAGTTTTGAAAGGACACTGGCAGGGAGAGAGATGCACTTGTCTCTTCCCTGCTGATCCTGTACTGCTAAATCCAATTCTTTCTAGCACATGGAAGGAAAACGGAGACCTAGAGAGCCCTGGGAGCTAGGACGGAAGAGAATTCAGGCCTAGACTTTGGTGCTTCCTCCCTTTCTTCTTTTATTATAACAAAGGTTTTTTTCAGATATACAACAAAGTATAGCAAAATAAAACAAATACCTTATACGCATCACCCAACTTCAGAAATAAAGATGTCAGTAAAACTTCCTGAGCTCCTCTTCTCATGTACTGCTTTCTTCCAATTCTCCCCCAAGTGGCGATCATTGTACTGAATTTGTTGCTCTTCATGCCGCAAGGATTTTTACATCTTTACTGTGTGTATGTATAAATTTTTTTATATTTCAAGCTTTATATATTTGCCATTTGGGGGCCCTCCTACAACTATCTGCTCTTCACCTAACATTTTTGTTTAACTTACCTACATTTTGACATCTAGAGTATGCTAGAAAATATTCATACTATGAATATTTTGTCATGTACCTACATATTCTCAGGCTTGTGAACATTTAGGACAGTTCTACCACTGCCTTGGCTTAGTAATGAATATTTTTATGTGGGAATATGCCCAAATTCCTGGGCTTTGCCCAATCAAGCTAAGTCACCTGCGGTAGTTAGCTCTGCCCCAGGTATGTGGAGGTCCTTGCTGCAACCACAGCATAATCCCCTTGTTGCTACATTTGTGGTGTGCCGTCATGGAGAGGGAAGAAGGGAAACAGCCACAGCAGAATAGACAACTTGGACCAGAACAACCTGGCTAGTGGAAATACATGAACGAAAGCCCCCTTCCCTTCAGGAACAGTGAACATATACTCAAGTCCCCAACTCCAGCCATGATCAATTCCCAAGTCTCTCCCTGAAGGATGGCTTAAAGTTTCTAGGAGTTTAAAGGTATACACTCAGATATTCATTAATGTAAAACAGACTAAGTCTTACTGTGTCGTTTTCATCCTTAAATAAAAAATGTCAGAGATATTAAAGTTCTTCAGAAACATTTAACTAATTGGCTGGATTGGGAACATTTTATTTCCTCCCTCTGAACTTTTAACAACTATTTTCTAGCAGTGCTCTTGAAGACTCCAACCATTACTTTCAAGTAATATTTATTCATTTGAAGTTCTGTTTTTAAGATTCTCAGTAAAAGTTAAACATTTATCCTTCCAGTTTGGTCTACTTTAGCAAATGCTGATTATTGCCTTGAGTTCTGATTTTTATTTTTAAAGGAAGTTAAAATTAACACTGCTTTCTGAACTCAACTACAAAGGCATTTCCTTTATGTAATGGCCCTTACCCAAATAAGAATCAGGCTTATTAGTCAACCATCAGCTAGAGAAAATGAAGGAAGTCTCAATGAAACAATGTCTGTCTTTGGCCCTGTTTAACTAAAAGATTGAAGGATTTGGACACAAAGAAAATAGCTTAAGTCTGGATTCCTTTCCTCCCCAGAATATACTCACTGTAAAGTAGGTCAGACTGTGTTGCTAAAAATCTTAACAATTCTTTTTAATTCTTTCACTGGCTATTCTTAGGGGCTTGGAGGGAGGAGAATTCGTCCAATTAATTACAGAAAAATTGCAGTGGGAAAAAAAGAGCTTCTGAAGTGCTGAAGATCTCCATCTCCACCCCCAGTGAGTTCATCAACACGAAAGTTATTATCAAAAGAACTACTGGTGGTGAGGCAATTATTATACAACAGATGCCTTAGTAGCCTGCCCTGGTTGACTGTAAACAATCATTCTCCCTCCTGGAGCCTGAGGGGGAGGCTGACGCAGCTCAAGACAGAGCTGCAAAAAGAGAAACCTGGAATGACCCTCCGCTCCAAGACTGATAATCCTGCCTAGAAAGCCCAGTGATTGGATGACTTTTTCATACTGGCCAGTCTTACTGGGGTGAGATGAAATCTCGATGTTGTTTTTATTTGCATTTCTCGAATGACTAAGGATGTGGAACATTTTCTCATGTATTTGTTTGCCATTTGTATTTCTTTGTCTGAGAATTGTGTATTCATCTCAGATGCCCATTTCTGGATTGGGTCTTTGAATTTGGACAGA